>JANHFJ010002805.1:104096-116566 GCA_032468195.1 Cerberus rynchops
AATTAAAATAGCATAATAATTAAGAATTATGTTAAAAATAATTAACAAATATATCAACAGCTTCCTTTTTAGTTGCCTCTATGTGTGTGAACTATGCAAAATTGCTTTAAAATGAAAGTAGGTGTGTTTGATAGATTTTGCCCGATTTTCAAAAACTCTTCTTTTGAATGGTGAACAACACTCAGATCAAGTATTTACAGTTCAATTTTATGCGAGGTAACCATGGAGCATTTGCCCTAACATTCACAAATTGTTTTGACATTTGAATGCAAAAGCAATTTCTTAGCTCTACTGAAGACCTATCTGGGTTTTAAAAAGCAAAAGAAAACACTCCAAGCCAGGTTTGCATATACATGTTAATTACTTCACTACTCATATACATCTACAAATCATCACGGAGATACCACAGAGAGAACATTCATGCTACCATATATTAAGATAATATGGTTTTGCAATGAATTGATAAGCACATTCATTTGTAAATCAAGGCAGAGAAATCAAATGTGGATGTATGTCTCAGGTGAACTAGCATCTAATTTAGGATAAATATCTTTTTTTGCAAATAAATGGCATTAGTCTTTCAGTTACTAAGTAAATGTATTTTTTCAACAGGTAGAATAGGATTCAACAATGACAAAAATGGACAAGAAAATTAATAAGTATCAAAGGTAAACCAAAGTACCTGGCTGGAGGATATGTGGGACTGTGTTTGTGACATGCAGAACCACATAAATGCTATTCCTTGTCTGACAGTTTCTGAGTGGCCTTATGAATGAAGCTTAGCAAAGGCTTGTGTGAACTATGGTAGCTTGTACAATTGTCTTCTTTGCAGAGGGTTGCCATACTGAGATGTTCAATGGATCAGAAATGGTAATTATTACAAGATATAAAATGAGTTTTGGTTTGGATTGTGTTAGAATGCGTTAACAAGTTTTTCTTCCATTTCAGAGATTTATTTATTAAGAATTCCCTGTGAGCCAGTAAGGCACGGGTGTCAAACTCGCCGTGTCACATTGCTGTCATGTGACTTTTCAATGTATTTCCTATTCATGGAGCTGGGGTGGGCGTGGCCTACTCGTGACGCATCCAACGCGGGGCTGCCAGTTTGACACCCCTGCAGTAAGGCATTTTGGGTTTGTAGTCCCAACAACTTAAAGGCTTGGTCAATTGAAAAAACTAGATACACACATAGCAAATCTTTATGGGTTACTGGTTCTGGAAACAAAGCAGAAAGGATGAAAAATAATGTAACCCAAGCAAATGGTTATTTGGTAAGCCAAGGTCCTTCATCCTTGTTACTTGGGAGACAAATGATATGGGCATGCTAACTTGGTCTAGTGGTTAAGGCATCTGGCTAGAAAAGCAGGAAACTCTGAATTCTAGTTCTTCCTTACCCATGAAAGCTGGTTGGGTGACTTTGAACTAGTTACTATCTCTCAACCAAACTCATCTTACAGGGTTGTTGTTGTGGGGAAATATGAGGAGAGTATATTGGATATATTTCAAGTTATTTGTAAAGGTGGAATACGAGTACTCGGATGCTATGATGGTCTTAGCTACAACTGTTTGATAAGTTGCCAAGCCAGGCATAATAATACATCAGTTATGACTTGCTGCAGTTTTGACATTTATTTTACTCATTATATTTTCTTATAGGCTGCCTTTATTATTTTTACAAATAACTCAAGAGAGCAAACATACACAACAAACCTTCCTTCTATTTTTCCCATAACAACTACCTTGTGAGGTGAGTGTGATGGCCCAAAGTCACCCAGCTGTTTTTCATGGCTAAAAACTGATTCAGAGTTGTCCATACCTTCTAGTAGTCATCACTGCATACCTATGCTGTGAAGGGATTGATGGTTGATTGATCTGACTTCCTGTTCTATGCTTTGCTATTTGAGGGTCCCTAGCCATAATGTTAAAATTCATGGACGTATAAAAGGAATGCCAATGCTACCTTTCCAAAACAACAGATGCATATGTTCCATCTCAAGTGCATTGCTGGAAAAGTTGGTTTGACCTTTAAGATGGGACTAGAACTTTGGGTTTCTTGCTTCCTAGCCTGATGCCTTAACCACTAGACCTAAATGACCAGATGAACCGTCAAACAGTAGCATTTTTGGGATCACCTGATTTTGAGATGCAGTTTTCTATTGATGCATATTAACTAAGCCATTCTAAAGAGCCACTCTTCACAGATCTTGTTCTGACCCAGCTCCCAAACACAACAAGCCCTTTGTAGTTAACGAACATCCCTTTATTAGCACCAGCAGCCACTCTCTCACAACAGGCTACAAAGTCTCTAAGTCCAGTGGAAAGTGACGCTTTCCTCCTGAACTGGCACAACATACCAGGAGTCTCTCTCTCTTCCCACTCTTGCAAAGGAAGTCCTGGAAAGTGCGCTCACTTTCTTCCAGCAGCAAACATACACACACACACACACACACACACTCACAAGGTGCTGCAGATTCCAAGAAGAATTCTGATAATTATCAGACAGGATTCGGAAGTACAGGCTATCAGTGGCAGACCGGCAAGGAGATGTATAGTTGTCTGCCACAGTTAATCATCTCTGCCCCCTGCTTTTTATCCCCAAAGCTAGGGTGGACCTTCACTAGCAGCGGTGGCTCTTCTGTCCCAAGGATCGGTCCATAGATTTCCACTGCTCTCTTCTGCCTTCTGCGCATTCGCGCATCAGGTACTGGACTCAGCTGTTCCTCCTCTTCCTCATCAGCCACCTTCAGACCTGGGAGCTGTTGATGCTCCATCTAAGAGCTGATTGATGGCCCAGGCTCTATGTCTGTCTCTACTCTGACAGCTCTGTTCCCTCTTCCCCCTCAGAATGCTCAGATTGCCTTCATGCTGGCCCTGACTCCCACGCATCTCCTTAGCTGATTCGGCTGCTGAAGGGGCCAATGTCCAACAGGCCACAACAGATCTTCTGAAATAATGAGTTCCCTCAAAATCTTGTTGCTCTGTGTGAAGAGATCAGGATTTGAATACAGTGGTCTTCCTGAGCTTGTAGCTTCATGCTACATGACATCATAAGGGGGGAACCAGAGCTGATTGGTTGCTGGGTGGATAGGATGAGTACAAGAAAATGACAATAGATTTAGACAACAAACTCACTTTGGGACTTTACTAGCAACAGTGAAACTTTTAAGTATCCTCTCCTTTGACCATAGAGATAGGGGATGGCTGGTAGAACTTTTGTGTGAGCTGAGGATAGTATTTCAGAAGTTAAGCAACCTTTCAATAAATGTGATACAAATTCAATGCGTACACTAAGTGTAGGGAAAGTTATATAGCGCCTATGCATTGTTTTCCAATCCTGCGTACATGGTCTTTTGCATTTATGAAATGGAATATTGATGCTTATGCTTTTGTACTTTCTTATTGGGGAGGGGGAAGTGTTTTAGATATTGACTCCCAAGTTTGTCACATTTTCTTGAATTTCAAATATTTCTTGAATATTTTATCTAGTTCTTTAGATCTGAAAATCCCTGAAGAAAAGTTCTTGGCAGTGGCTTTATCGTCTCTGTTTAGAAATGCAACAACTTATACGTTATGCTATGATCTGTCAACGATTGCTGAAAATCTGTTCCACAGACAGACTTGCCAAGATAGACTCATTTTTGTTTAGAGTTTTGTGGCAAATACAATGGAAAAATGGCAGGAGCTGAAGAGCTAGTAGGAAGACTATGGTGGGTCTTGTTTTTCTGATACCAGTATTTTGTCTTAGAATGGCATGGAACAAGACACCTTCGGACATGTTCTTTCCCTTTAATGAGAGTATCCAATTCACCACCTCTGCTCATACATCCTTGCCAGTTTCACACAGGATGTTAATGGCTATAGTAATGCTTCTTATGATTGCCATTGGATTCTTAGGCAACACCATTGTCTGCTTGATCGTTTACCAGAAGCCAGCCATGCGTTCAGCAATAAATCTACTTTTAGCTACACTGGCTTTCTCTGACATTATGTTGTCTTTAGTCTGCATGCCATTTACTGCTGTCACCATTATTACAGTAAACTGGAATTTTGGAGCTCATTTCTGCCGCATATCTGCAATGCTTTACTGGTTTTTTGTCTTGGAGGGGGTCTCAATACTCTCAATCATTAGTGTGGATCGATTCCTCATTATTGTCCAGCACCAAGACAAGCTGAACCCCCATCGTGCCAAAGTCGCGATAGCTGCTTCGTGGGTCTTCTCGTTCTGTATCGCCTTCCCTTCTGTTGTTGGATGGACATTTGTGGAAGTGCCAAGCAGGGCTCCCCAGTGTGTCCTCGGATACACCGAGTTCCCTTCATACCGAGTTTATGCAGTGATGCTGCTTGTGGCTACTTTCTTTGTCCCTTTTGGCATTATGTTGTATTCTTACCTTTGCATCCTGAACACTGTCCGTCAGAACACAGTCCGGATCCACAACCACACCGAGAACATCTGCCTCAGCCAGGTGAGCAGGCTAAGTCTAGTAGGACTGCAAAAGCCTCACCACATTGATGTAGACATGAGCTTCAAAACTAGGGCATTCACTACCATCTTTATTCTATTTGTTGGGTTTTCCCTATGCTGGCTTCCGTACACGGTCTTTAGCCTGATGTCTGTCTTCAGCCGACGATTCTATTACAGCCCCTCTTTCTATACCATTAGCACTTACGTACTGTGGCTGAGTTACCTCAAGTCTGTTTTCAACCCCATCATCTACTGCTGGAGGATCAAGAAATTCCGTGAGTCCTGTCTGGAGTTCATGCCAAAAACATTTAAAATCTTTCCTCAAGTGCCTGGACGGACAAAACGGAAAATAAGGCCAAGCACAATATATATCTGCAGTAATCCCCCATCGGGAGTTTAGAAATAAACCATGATCGTAAATGTATTAGAAAGGAAAATGTGGAATGAATGCATTCAAGTTGTGGTTTAATGGACTCTAGGTAGTTCATCCTGGTAAAATAAATCCTGGGTCATCAGCTATCAGTTCTGAAATTAGAAATATTTCTTCTAACACTGCCTTTAATAGTGTTAATACTGTCTCTAGTACTGTTTTATGAATTAGCTATGCACCCAGTTTGTTGGGGGCAGTATGCTGACTCTGTAAACTACTTAGGGCTATAAAGCACTATGAAGTAGTATACAAGTCTAAGTGCTGTTGCTATCATATTTGAGGTTTGTCTGTGTTTCAAGTTGAATTACAGCACATTATTACACTACGTTATCCTAAGTGTGGTTTTATCAAATCTACTGCCAATAATAACACTGCCTTTGTAATTTTATTTTCTTCCAGTTAAAAGAATAAATGTCAACATGCCTGCTTTTTTATTTCAGTGTCTATCCTTCGATCAAATTGGTTGTCTTGCAAAAACAAGTATCAAATTGCAACCTGGATTATCTTACAGGGAGAGCCATTTTTGCACAATTCCATTCTGACATTTTACAATTGGGGTTGGTTTAGATCTTTTGGTCTATCTTTTAAATAATGGAAGAAAATCAGAGTTCAAGTTACAGAACATGGATGATTTAACTTTCTTCCCTGCTACAGAATCCTTACCAAAACTACTTCTCCTTGCACAATAAAAGTCTTTGTAGTATTCATTTCTAGGCTTGTCAGGAGTGGGTCTGTCTTCTCAAGAGCCCTTATTCAGAATAATGCCTTCCTAGGACAGGTTGTGATAACAGTAGGAAAAAAGACAGGTGACCAGATCTTCTGTCCTACTTGACCAACAGTTGTCAAGGGCTTCAGGTGTACTGAAGTCTTGTTAATACATAACCTCTCCATTGCAAAGACTGGAGCTTCTCCACATTAAAAATGACCATTTTGGAGGAGAACTGGGAATGCTTTCTTCAGTCCCATCCTTTCTCCCAGTTCTCCAGGATGATAGGAAAGGCCACTGAAGTGTTTGCAATTAAAACTGTACTGTTGACATTCTTGTCCTAGGAAGGCAAAGGGGTAGATGGGCATTGCCTGATTCTAATTATTTTCATGCCCAAATCTCCCATAGAAGAATTTGAATCTGAATTGCTATCATCTTTGCTTCAGGAAATTTCAAAATCATGAGACAGGCAATTCTCCTTCCAGCAGAGAAATGGAAGAATAGAAACCATGTTGTGTTTCCATGTTAGCCATAAGAAATGAGGCAGCTACATGGATTGCCATTATTGTTCTCCTGCTGCAGCCAAGCTGGTATGGTATAAACTCTCAAAAATCGATAATGGTGTCCAATCTGAAGAGGATTCCAAACTAAGACAAAACCTCAAATCAAGGGTCTCTCCAATTCTGAAACTTGCCTTTTTTTAAAACTAGAAGAAAGCTTTTACTACAACTAACTTTTACTTAATATGGGCTACTAGTTCAAGAAATGAATTGCTTACAAATTAGCAATCCCACTGCATTCTTTTCTGATTCTGCCAAGAAGACATGATTTGCCTCTGGCTTCCTACAAGCCTCATAGCCAAGAAGTAATTATGATTTCTCTTTTGAGCACATTCTTTCTACCCTGCCTGCTAACTCATTCTAATAAAGTTCTTGGATGCACAAATGGTACACTTTCACATATGCATAGTTTTGGAAGATGGTCAAAACTATCACTTCCAATAGCTATGCTTGCATAGGGTAAAGAGGTAGAAATGTTTGTTTCCTTCATTTGATCTCTGTATACATCACACATAAACAAAGGGGATTTCGCGCCCCCCCAAAAAAGGTAGGGCAACCTACCAAGCTTGAACTTACGTAGCAAATGCAACAGACTAAGTTAAAACTAAGCAAATCCAATGATAACTTCTCAGCCAAATGTAAAGAAGTAAAAATTAACATAAAAATGTTAATTTCAATAGACAAATATGAGGGAATGGAATGTTGCTGCAGTTCTATCAACCATAATAAAAAACAAAAGAACAGGTTTAGATCTCTGTGAAGTGAAAATATCAGTGAAAATATCACAAAGATTGAGGCTTTGTTGTAAAGCTGCATCTTCACAAGGGTAGGTTTTTATACGCATTCATGTTGTGAAGATTTAATATATATATGGAAAAGAAAGGAAAAATCACATCCCTATAATGCTTATTAGCAAAACAATTAAAACTACCCTTGTTTGATTAAGCAAAACACACATTGGGAAATCTGCTACAAAAATATGCAAATGCTGTAAAACAACAAAACGGGTCCTCCTAAACCGGGGACACAGGTAAGCCTCCAACTGGCCTCAACAAGTCTAGGACTAGATGACGGCAAGGAATATAAATCCTTCCATTCTCCACCATTCATTCAAAAAGTGAAGCAGCTTTCTGGATGAGAAGCGAAACGTCTTCAAGAAAAAACAAGGTCCAATTTGCCTTTTGAAAAAGCATCTTCGGAACATAAAAGCTACACAAGATATTTTCATTTCATCGAAACCTCCTAATCCAACTGGATTTAGTTTAATTGAAGTAGATGGGAACTGTTGCCTAGAAAAGTACACAGACTTATGCATGTTGTTGCCAGGAGTCAAGAAGGACTTGAAGGGGCAAGTATATATGTTGAGTAATCATGCCTTTCCTTAAACCAAGGTGATTAGCAACTTGAGGGGGTCCCCTTGTTGCTCTCTGTGCTTGTTTTCTGGCAGACATTTCATTGCCCAAACTAGGTAACATCATCAGTAGTGAGAAAACAAGCTCAGAGCCCCAAGGACCACTCAAGTCAACCCTGAGCTAGAAATATTCTCCTTTATTAGTAATTAGTAACTGTTAGCCCTGAAAGCTGTCTAAGACTGTAGCTGCTTGCTGATATACATTCATAAGCATGCAGATAATATAGTTTATTCTTCCAACCTTTTTGTCGCTCATTTTCTAGAAGACTTAATGACCCTAATGTTCAATTAGTATGAAAATCAAAGTATTTGATTTCTAGCATTCACACTGAGCATCATTATGTTTTTTTGCTACAATGATCTTTTAAGAAGTCAACACTAAGTGCAGATGGCCTAAAACTTTGGCAAAGGACCATATGTAGCTGAAGTTGCCCCTTCTGCTTTAAACATTTACCCAATTTCATAAAGCAATTTGTCAAGTTTCTTTGGTTATGTGCTTAAGACAGCTATGAACAGCACTGATGCTATTGTGTGCTTCTCTTTAAATCAGTGTATTTCAACCTTGGCGACTTTAAGATGTTTGGACTTCAACTCCCAGAATTTGAATAATTCTGTTAAGATGAAAAATTGAAGGAGCTCAACAGAAGAGATCCATTCTAAGACTTCCATGTGGTATAGAAAATATGAAGCTATATAATGGAGAAACCTGATAAGTTTAAAAAAATCAAAGAAAAGTTAAGTTCAGAACTTGAAAAAAAACTTATCCTGAATACTCTTCTCCTTTCTTCCCTATTAAGAGAATGGACAGTATACATGCTAAAGTGTGACGTATATGAAAAACTCTTCCACCTTAAAAGAGATAAATGGGATTCTAAATGAAAGCTTTCCATTTGCTGAGCTTTCTGAACTTCATCCCATTCTCATCAGTAAAACTTGCTAAAAGACAAGTTTGCTTTCAATTGAAATGGGCCCCCAAGAATATGAGCAAAAAGCCTGTTCCGAGTTTTAAGAAAATAAACTTAAATCTGTAATTTGTCAGCTAAGCCAAGGACTAAGTGCTCCCCTCTTCAAATTCGGTAATAAGACCAAATTGGAGAAGCAGATACAAGAAGTTTGTGGATATGAGAGAGAAAGAAAAGAGGGAATATAAATGAAAAAGCAACTTCACATCGTACTTTTGATTTTGTATTTTTATACTTATTTGCATATATGTTCAGAAGTTGGTTCTGACTGGATGGACATATAAATTCTGCAAATTAAAAATGTAGCAGGCATTACAAATACCTGGCAAGTTTCAAAGAGTTTGGCACACTGTTTCAGAATTCATGAAGTATTTTATTAACTGTTACCAAGTATACTCAGCACCTTGAGAAGTCACCTGTTGATTTGTTTTTTGTTTTTGTTTTCATTTTGTTATCCCTTAGAATAAAAGTTTTCATGTCATTCCTGCAAAGGAGAGGCACCGGTTTCTTTGCTTTCAGGAAAGCTTAACAATGGCTCTTTGTAATGATGGGTATATAGATTCTTAAACAAAACAAAGAACACTACCCAGGAATCACTGATTAGTTATGTTGGTTCTAGAGAATGTTGAGCTATAAAAAAACTTTTCATTCAACTGTATTTACAGAACATTTGCATGGTAATAAATAAGTCATTACAATTACTACAGGCTGTTCCACCAGACCTCCCCCGCACAATCCCAAATGTTATATTATTCCCACTTGAGAGACACCCACATTTTGATTTATTCCTAGGGTTGGAAATAGTGAGTCAGTGGTCTTTGCATTGTCCTGCCCTTAGATTGTCCTAAAGCAGGAATTACTAAGAGCTCAGTGCTTCCATCAGGTTGTAATAGGTGAACATACAAGGCAGAGAAAGGAGGAGAACGAAGGCTCAAAAAAGTGCTTCAAATATTAACTGTATCGAGAGCACAGAACGTGATGCTGTCCCCTCTCATTTCAAGACCAGTTGATAACCAAGTTCAGTGCAAATTTTAATTAAAAAAGTTCTTTCATGCTGAACCACTCACCCTTTCTGTGAGGAAAGGATCCATTTTACATAAACCCCTGTGATTTCTTGTGCTGTCACTTTTTCAATACTTCAGTGGCTTTGTTTCACACTGAGCTTGCGCCTTCGCATCTACACCAAACCTTCTTGCCTTGTTCTTTTTCCAGCAGATCCTCCTTTGTTACTCCCAGGAATCCAACCCTAGCACAGCCACTGACTCAACTCATTTTATGTCCGTCCGCTGGAGCCGGATAAATGATGGTTTGTGTTGGAATTCACAAGTCTCTTTGCAGCACAGTGCGTGTGGACCACAGTGTCGTTGGGATATCGGACAAAGGCAGATTCACAGAAAGGTTTCTGGCACACCTGGCAGAGTTTTTTGTCAGAGAGAAGGATTGGGCTTTCTCTTACTTTCACCTAAAAGCCGCAAGAAGAGAAAACATCTGTAAGGTTCTTCCAATACTTTTTTTTTTTTTTTTGGCAAAGCCACTATTTCTGAAGTAGGAAGTTGAATGACCATTCTCTTACACTGGCTTTCAGCATTCATCGAGATACAATTCTAATGTTCGTTTAGGGAAACCATAATACTTAATGGGAATGATCACACTAGATCTTTGGCAGCACCCTAGCAGTGATATGAGATACTGAAAAGGCTTCTTTGAGGATCGGTTGGATCCTTGGAAAGCTTGGGAATCTAATCACAATGGAAAAGGAAAAGCAAAAGAAAATTCAAGAAAGATAGACCCATTCACCCACTCCTGCTCACACTTTTTAATACAGATATAGCATAGGAAGGAGACATAGGAATCATAAGTTATCATGTACATATGAACCACAAAATTAGAGTATGTTGTTCTATGATGAATTAAAAAGGAGAAATTTGCAAGCAACCCACCCTGTTAATTAGACCCTATAAACATACCTTTTCATGCTTGTAAATAAGGTTTTCAGCTTTCGCTAAGCTCAGTGCAATCTCAGCCATTCTTTGTGAATGGAGACTTTCCCTCATTGCACCCATCAGAAACGATGAGAGAAGCTGTACGGACCAGCTGGCAGGAATTAGCTGCAAAACCCACGCCGCATCAAATTCAGCTGCATGATTGTTGAGAAGGTCAACGGCTGCCATATTCAGTTCGTGGTTGGGTGTGCTGGAATTGAGGTACGTTGAGAGCAGCATATGAAAAAGCTTCCGTCTGTAGGGAAGGCCTTTGTTCTCGGAATTCCATAGGCAGTAGTCCTCAGCAGCTGAGAAGTCCTTCAGTTCATGGACCAGAATGTGTAGAGCTTTTTCATGTTCTTCTAGCTTTCCATACAGTATTGCACACTCAGCATGAAGATCTGTGCCAGCAATTTTATCTGCCAAGTGTAAATTTAAATATAAGCTTTGTGGACAGAAAGCATGCTTATTTCTCTTGGCTTGGCCTGCAATACATTTATAGCCAGATATTTTATCTCCTTCCATAGACACACACCTTTCTCAAGATACTTCTATATGTAGTGAAATTAATCACAGTTCATGAAATCTACAATCTATCTGCGAACTTTGAAGGTGATACAAGACTCTTGATTATTTTACGCAATCAAAAGTCAACTGAAAAATACATTCAGAGCAAGGTGCCTACTAGAGTTCGGACCCATCATGTCCTCTCATAAAGCAAAACGGGGTGAATTCACATAGTTTTGTTCTGAAGATATGTGCAAAACATAGGTTCAGTATACATATAATTGTAGGGCATCGTGATTACTCATTACAAAAGACTGGTAACACTAATTAAAACAATTGTTTTTATCACCCTTTTCAGTAAAAAGTTTGCTTGATCAAAACAAACACATACAAAATTAGAGTCTACTTGCATTATAAAGATGATTTCTTTAAATTGAATCTAAATTGATAATGTAAGAGATACATCCTGACAGCAGTCATATTCACAAATCAGTGACTGCTCTTCTAGGACGATTCTTACTTAGAAAATATTACTTAGTAAGATGCAAAACTCTTGAATATTATAACAGCAATTTAAATGAAGTAATCAGCATGAACAGTATCTCCCTTACAATCTAGGTGACATGGAAGTAAGCAAAACATTTATCATCACAATCTGCCGAACAGTAAGCTTTACCCCAAACTTTGCCACTTATAAATAAAAAAATCTTAGGGTGAGGAGAATTCTTCAGGCATATTTTCCCAACATGATCATAAATCACACTAGAGAAATGAATGATTTCTTACACGTAAGGCCCAATGCTGAAGAACTATCCTATTTTATTTGGATCAATTATTAAATCTTTCCTGATATAACAGGCAAATGGAGAACAATCTGTTTCTCTTCTAACTACACAGCTGTGTCACTTCTATAGAAACCAACTGTTCATTTTAGAAATGAATTTTCTAACCATATTAATGCTTCTTCCATGGTTATCTCCCAAAATGGCACTCAGAGGCAATGACTGATGACTTTAACCTCAAAACTCTTTCTACATGGGAGAATGAAGCTGTCCGATTCTCAAATGTTATAAACTTCACGAAAAAGGGTTTAGCAGAAAACTGTACAAGACTTCGTGAATCTTAGAACCTAGATTAAGGTACACTCCCAGATCCTTAAAATATGTAATAGTTCAAATTGCAACATCTTCAGGGAAGGATTAGTTAAAAGATGAATATCTTGGTTCCATTTCAGTTAAGGTTTAATACAACCCATTAACAGTTATCCTGGAGCAGTATCCAAGTATTCTAGCTCTAATTAATGAAACCATGTTTAATGGAACAGATTAATATACTGTCTTTATCGGTGTATAACGCGCACCGGCGTATAACGAGCACCCTAATTTTGAGACAGCATTTTTAGGAAAAAAAAAATTTACATGGTAAATGGCCGGCAGAGGAGGCGGCTGAG
>JANHFJ010002805.1:133303-146038 GCA_032468195.1 Cerberus rynchops
CCAGAATTCCCCAGCCAGCTTTGCTGTTGAAGTCCGAACATCTTAAAGTCGCCAAGGTTGAGAAACACTGCTCTACAATGAGACGCTCAAAGCTGTTAACAGGCAGTCAAAATTCACTTTTTTGCAACAGCGTTTCAAGTTTAGCTTGCTTACATGCCCGCGCACAAGCTTAATTGTGACTAAATGTGATCGACGCTGTAGAGGACCCTTTTAGAATGGTGTCAAAGAATCGGCCTTTTCCGATCAGCCCATTGTATTGTTATTAAAAGGCAGAAGCTGCAGCTCACGAGATCTTGTGCCTTCTGATGGGTTAGTCAGGAAAGGTTCCCCCCGACTGAATATGACCGAAGGAAGAGCCAAGGAACATTTAAGCTAATCTGGTCCCGGTTGCAGTTGGAAAAAGCCGCGTAATAGGGTGCATGTTTGAATGGAAATCTCAGTCCGAGTCTCATTTAAAACTTTTTAAATACTTCGCCATCAGATATGGACTACTCGCGGGGTGATCATAAATCATTTTCAGCCCCCAGCACCGTTGTGTAACCAGAAAATAAAGCCGCCGGGGTCGATCCTGCCTGCCTGGGGAACTGATTTCTTTTCCTCAAAACGTAAAATCCTGCTGGGCTACCATTACATTATATTTCGCCGCCCCTTCCCGAAATGCACGCATAACGTCAGGATGATGGGATACCCCTGAAATGAATTTTAGATAGGACTGTTAACTAAAACAGTGTTTTTCAATCTTACAACTTTTTAAGTTTTAAGATGTATGGCCATATACATACTGGCTGAGGAATTCTGGGAGTTGAAATCCACGCATCTTGCAAATTCGAGAAACGCTGCTAATGAATAGAGTTGAGAGGGACATTGGAGGGCTTCTAGTCCAACTTCTTGTCCAAGCAGGAGATTCTATACCATTCCGGACAAATGCTGTCCGGACCACCCGAAACTTCTGGAGGCAAGCCGTTCCACTGGTTGGTTGTTCACCTGTCGGGAATTTTTCTCCATAGTTCTAGGTGGAATCTCTCCATAGGTTTCCATCCATTATTTCTTCTGCTCTCAAGTGCTTTGCAGAATAGGTCGACCGCCTCTGTGACAGCCCTCAAATACTGGAGACTGTTATGTCACCCCTAGTCCTTCTTTTCCTTAGACTAGACGTACCCAGTTCCTCCAAGCGGTAATCGTATGTTTTAGCCTCCAGCCCTGAATCATTTTAAATAGCGTATTAAGAGAATTCACATAGGAAGTTCAAGTTTCATTTATTGGATCAAACACAGAAAGTAGGAACCTAAAGAATTCTGCATTTTTCTTGGGATTTACATCAAGGCGCTGAAACGCCATCAAGAAATCTCTCTTTTTCCGTCTCTTTAGGTCAGGGGTGGGGAACCTTGGCTCTTTCATGACTCATGGACTTCAACTCCCAGAATTCCTGAGCCAGCTGGGAGTTGAAGTCCATGAGTCATGAAAGAGCCAAGGTTGCCCACCCCTGCTTTAGGTTTTTAGTTCGTTCTTGGACAACGGGAGCCCGGAAGCCTTCAAATTGGAAACTTCACTCTACATTTTCGTACCTCAGCGGCGCTTCCTCCGAACGTCGCTCACCTTGGGGCGGGCGATGCGCGTCACCGGAAGGAACCCGAAAGAATGCTCAGGCGGCCAATCAGGATCGCGCTTGGAAAGATGGCGGCTTTCGGGGACCGTGGGTTCTCCGCGAAGGATGGAAGCGGCGACGGAGCGCGGGTGGACTCGGACCTCCTGTTGCACCCGGAGCTGCTCTCTCAGGAATTCTTACTGCTAACGCTGGAGCAGGTAGCGAGAAGGGGAAGGGGGCGGCGGCGAGGAAGCACGGGCTGGACCCGGGGTTCCTGGTACCCACCTTCCAGGGTCTCTGCCGGGCATATTTGGCTTTGCCGCAGCTCTGGGAAAAGGAGCTTGGCCTCCTGCCCGGCTTTAAGACTCCCTCCGCATTCCTGCCCAGTTTGCAGAGTGGCGTTCTCCCTTGCTGTTGGTAGCATCGCAGCAGAAGTTCGCTCCCTAAGTGTGGTGGCCACACGTCCTTTATAAAAGTCCTTTATTTCAGAATTATGGCTTATTATTATATGAATTAAATAATTTAATTTTCTTTTTTGTTTGTAAAGCAATACATGATTTTTAAAAAAAAAAAAACACATTTATCTTTATTTTTCTCATTCCCACTGCTCCAGTTGATCTCCTATCTTCTGCCCCCCCTGCTTGCAAGGTGTTCCTGGCATGAACCTTCACCGGTTAGTGGGGGTGAAGCACAGGGAAGACTGCAAGACAACTGGGGCAGGGGAGCACAATCAGAAAGGGTTGGAAAAAAGGGTTAGCCAGGCGAAGTGCACCGTGTCAGCAGTGAGTAGTAGAAGGTGGGAAAGATCAGTTGGGAGCAGTGGAGGTGCAGGGTAGTAAGAGTGGCGGAATGACAGGAGTAGAGGAGTATAGGGCCACAGGGATGGTGGAAAGCAGTGTGCCTGAAAGAGCAGAGATGGTGGATGGAGAAGATGAGGGGTGGAGGGTAGAGGAAGCAAAGGTGAGGAGAGCAGAGTCAGGAGAACCGGGACTACTGAAACTGCCATTGTTCAGCAGTGTGATCACGTGATGTTTTGTTTAATTATATCGCTTAGCAAAGGAAATGATGGTCCCAATTGGGGTTGTTAAGCAAGGACTACCTGTATCTCCTCTGTTATCAACGTGATACCCAATCTTGCAAATCTATAACATGCACATTTATCACAGCACATAAGAGATATCTTTTGGGGTTTGGGTTTCCTCCCCCATACTTTAACCAGCAGTATGGTGTGATGAGAATAAGGAAACATGTAGCTTCTCTTGCTTCATTTTTGTTTCACCTAGTAAAATTCACCATCTTTCTCCTAGAAATGTAATGTGTATGGGTGGAGTAACCAGGTTTTTTATATTAGGGAGGCCTTCCATCATAGTTGATAACCAGCTAGTGTTATAGCCTCTTTTGGCTTTTGTAAGTCTGGAGTAAAATGTACATTTTGTGTGACAAAAGAAACCCTGAGCTGTAAAAGCATGCCAGCAAACCTTTGGTGATTTTCTATCTGTTGTATTATACAAAGTATATTGCTACACATAGAATTGCTTCCCAGAATATTATGAACTGTAATATTCATAACATCATGATTTCTATTGTTTTTCATCAGAAGAATATCCCAGTAGAAGATGAGGTGAAAATCAGTAAAGATTGCCTTACTGACTTGTATATTCAACATGTCATACCATTGCCTCAGCGTGATTTGCCCAAAACCAGATGGGGGAAACTAATAGAAAAGCAAAGAGGTCAGCAAGTGTTGAAACACGGCACTCAAAGGTAAGTTTGTTTTGTTTAAAGTACTTGGATTCTGTGACAGGAAACCAACTTATCTTGAAATAGCCAAATTTTTTTGCATTTTAATTTGTTATTATTTGTCCTGCTTTTTCTATGTGTAACTCAGGGCAGTGACATACTTCATATTTCTGCCTCCTATTTTCCCTACAATAACAATCCTGACAGGTGGATTCGGCTGAGAGCGAGTGACTGCCCCAAAGTCACCAGCTGGCTTTCACTCCTAAAGGAAGCCTACAACACACAATCTCCTGTTTTTTAGCATATTAAATCACTATACCAAATTTATTATTTGAATCCTCCCAAATTGTCTTTCAAGTAATGAAACAATTGTAAATTAAAGTACAGTAGTAACTGATAACTAACAGCTGATTTCTGCACTCCTCATCAAAAGACAAGAGGTAATTACCCTGTAAATCAAAGGGAGAAATGAATCCAGTTGAGCAGGCCTGGGGAGGGGTTGTTCACTTGGTTCTTGAGGCCCACTTTCCACAGGAGAGTTCGTGGTAATGGACCTGTGCAGCCCTCAGCTAAGTAACACTCCTTGATAGTAGCTCTCTGTGACTTGTTCTTCATTAAGTTTTGAAATGATTAGTGTGTTCTTTATTCCTAGACTAGATTGAAATAAATGCACATCTGATGATACAAAAGCATTGCTCTTTGTGTGAGATTAATTCCTTATCAGTTTGAATAGCCACAGTTCTGATTTAAGTGTGTATATGTGGGGAAGTTATATTGGAATTGACTGAACTCTTTTCCAAATAGTTATTGGAATGGATATTATTTAGAGTACTCTTAATTTTTGTTTCACATCTATAATGAATTTTTATGTCACCTTTTCTTATTCAGCATTATGGCAATGGAAGGTCTAAGAAAAAGGCCTCTCATTGTGTTTGATGGTAGCTCAACAAGTACAAGTATTAAAGTGAGGAAGACTGAGAATGGAGCTGCTGATGGTTTAAAATTCCTTACATCTGGAAGTACGAACATCGCATGTAATAGACTGGCTGCTCCTTCAAATTCCACATTGTGCATATCTGCTCCCATTTTCTCATTGGATGTTAAGAGGGAATCTAGGAATAATGAGGGTAAACAGAACAATATTGTAGTTAATATGTCACCTGATCAAAAGCCATCAGCTTTAGAGCATCTTACAGAAACTACTGTTGTGAAATTAAAGAGAGCTGCTCCAAAAGAAGAATTGGATTCATCAGTAAGTATATCTCTACTATTTTATGAAGTAGTTCTTGAATGATGTCCCAATTAATGTCTCTGTAGTTAGCAGCTGCCATTTTTAACAACAGAATTCAAACTTATGGCAGCTTTTTCCCAACTTAATTGGGAAGATCACAGCAGCCTTTTCCCAACTTAAGTCAAGAAGCCAATAGACTCTTGTTTGTTATTATCATGTTGTTGTGTTATCTTTTATTATCTTTTTAGTTTTATTATTGTTCAAAATAACCCTCAGTTGGCACAAAGCAAGTAATATGCTTTGCCCTAAAAGTGTTTTACAAAAATCTGTGAGAGATGTAAAAGTAATTATTTTAAAAATGGCACAAGTTTCATTTGGTTTATTTTTTTGTGTGTCCTGAAACTCTCTGTTTTCTAAGAAAATACGTTTTCTGTATTCCCATGTTCTAAATTCTTATTCTCTGGGATCTTAAAATATGTTAGATATCTGGTGCAAGCAACTAGACCCATTTGTGGATAGATCCAAGATATTATATTGTTAGTTACCTATGCAGATATAAACCTTTTTATAAAAATGTCTTTTTATTCTCATTGGGGGTGGGCTTTCCCTTCATCTGGTGTCTCTACCATATTGACTTAAGGAAGTTTACAGACAGACTGTCTCCTGTGCTACTTCAAGTTGTGAGCTATGTGGGATGGAGCACAGAGGTTTATAGAGGAGGTTTTATAGAGGAGAATGTGAAGCCTGCTGAGAAAAGGAGACATTAGTGTGCCAAGAGATCCCATTTAACGTCTTAAGTGGGACCTCTGTTCTAGAGCACGGATGTCAAACTCAATTGCATCACGTGACATATCGCAACTTTTGCCTTTGCAGAGCTGGGGTGGGCATGGCCTGCACATAATACATCCGGCAGGTTGCCAGTTTGGCAGGCCTGTTCTAGAGAGACTGCCTACCGCTGTGACTCACCTTCCACACTTTCCATTGTGTCACTGGATATTATGGAAGATACAGATGAGTGTAGGAAGTAAGAGACATAATAAATTAATGATAAAACGTCTTAATTTGGGACACATACTAATCTTTCCTTCATTATGTTCAGTTCAGACAAGAACCTAATATAATGGAAAACTGAAGTCCTTTTTAAAGATTTCAAAACACCTTCGTTTTAACTACTAGATGGAAATAGAAATCAACATGTCTCTTAAATAATGTAATTCTTTTATTCCTCCAGAAGCCTCCTGAATCAAAAAAGAAGATCCAGCATGTAAAATGGCCTTGAACCTACAAGAGTTAGAAATGCAAATAATGCTTAGTCTTCATTTCAGTACAGAAGAATTATACTAACCAGAGATGCAGATTCGAGTGGGTAGTTGCTTAGAACTTCACAGTATAAAGGAAGTACCATATGTTCACCATCAACCTGAGAGTATTTATCTTGCACTTTGAACTTACTTCCCATTTTAGAAATTAATTTTGGTAGAACAAAATTGTTTTACCAGCCTTTCTTCTGCATTCTTAACTGTAGTCGATACATCAAGTCTTTGCATGATTTGATATAGAAAGTTTCTAACTATTCTGTTCAGTTGTACAATAGTATATTTTTTAAACATATACCATATATTTAAATAGTATGGAAGACTGTTTTCCTATTCTGATTTTACTAAGATATTTGCACAGAATACTTCTGTTGAAAGGCCTAGAAAAAGTATTTCTCATTTTTCGGTGCCAATATTATTTTTTGAGAAACTATTTGGATCCTTTCCAGTTTTCTTTAGGTGAAATCCTGAACTGTATACTGGTTTTACTTCAAATTGAAGTTTTTGCTAAAATGGAAGATCAAATTGTTTCTCTTGTCTTTAGAGATACATAGTGGAAGGTCCCCACCGTCAAGATTGTGTGTTGAAAAAAAAACCTGTGTGAAGCAGAGCTGCATTTTTATACAGTATGTGATTGGTGTTTTATACTAGCATTTTTAAGGAAATATTATTTAACTATAAAATGCCTGACAAAATTCAGAAGGAAAGCTTGCTCTATTTATGCAGCTAGAAAATAGATGAACTTAGTGGAAGTTTGGAGGGATGAAAGTTCTGTCTGTGAATAAATTCTTCGAAACTTCCTGTATTTTTTTTCTTATATGAGGTAAAAAGCATCCTGGGGGTTAAAATATTAGAATCACATTTGTATGTACAATGTAGTTTTACATCATTAATGAAATTACATTAGTTAAAGGCTCTGAAGATGCTGGCAGCATCTTGTGATACAGATAATTTAACCTGTAAAATTTAAACCTGTACATTTTTGCAGTTTCTTCACAATGAACACAAAGCAGAAGTAAAGTGAGATATAATTGTAAAAATTGCTCGTATTGGGGAAGGAAAAAACCAATTACCACACTAAATACGTTTAAGTTGTGTTGATATCAGTAAGATAGATAAAAGACATATCATGTGTGAACATTTATAAGATTTAGCCCACAGTCCTACCACCTCACAGTAAATTTTATTTAACTTACGTTTAACTATTCACTCTTATGATTGCATTAACTGACATATAATTTCCATTGCATCCATTGTGCCCCAAAACATCACAGAGCACTTCAGAATATAAAAAATAGTATATTGAAGTGTAGTTGAATTTGCTTCTTAAAAAATTGTGCAAGTTTTTTACTTGAGTGCTGTATACAATTTAATTTTGTGTTTTTGTATTTAAATTGCTGTCATTTTATTAGTTTATCTAAATTAAATTAATTTAAGTGTGATCTTTTGTATAGATCATCTTTATGCTATAATTTTATCTTGTTGGGCTAATTCAACTGATTTTTTTGTATCATAGAATTAAACACCAATGCCAGCACTGGTGTGGATTAAGGTGCACCTAACAGCACTGTTGCACACTGGAAATATTTAAATACTCTTTAGAAGCAGCATGCAGTAGTTTTATTCTGTGCTGTAAATATTGATTTTCTTTTAATTTAGCACTTTCGATCATAGCTTGATTTTATTATCCTTTGGCATGTATCTTTGGTCAATACATGTGTAAGAGTTTTTTAAATCTGGGTATATTCTACATTTTTCGGAATTGCAGTATATATTCCAATCTAGCAGCTCCAGTCTTTTTTTTGTTTTGTTTTGTAGATTCAAGTAAAAAATAATTATGTTTACAAAGACCATAAAAGATAGCTTCCTATATGTTCATCAAATGTTCTTATTAAAAATAAAATAACACAATGATTGTGTTCCTGTCATGGAGGTGATAGAAAGACATAGATTATAGATTCCACAGATTCTGTTCATATGTCACTTTTAGTGAATGATTATCTGGTGAAGCAGCCTTAAAGATATCCTGGGGAAAGGGAAAGAGCTGATCACAATGATTTGGGTTATTACTATTTTCACATGTTTTTAAACATACAAATAATTTCAAAAACAGTGGCTGATCATTTTGAGAAGCTTTTAGTGTAGAATTGAGTTAATAAACCAAGTGGGATTGTTCAGTAAATTGTCCTTAAAAACAACATGAACTAATTTTTGTCATCTTAATTGAATCCCAAAGGTATTGTTGGTAACTCCTCCTATGAAATAAATATGTGGGAGTCTCTGTCCTGAAACTCAGCTAGCAAGGGTCATAGACGATAGTGGTTTTCTTAGAAATGTAATTTCATGTAGCCACTACACTGCATTTTGGCATCTCCATGTGTAGTGTTTTCTTTTTGATCCAGTGTTATGGAAAACCATGTAGGTGGTATGCACCATGATTCTGTTTTTCAGTTTATTTTAGATTGAGCATTGAGATATGCCAGGAAAGGGCAATGTAGCTAATGTGAAAATGGTACTTTAGGCAAAGAAAACAGATTCTCTTTCTGGGATGGGATGTTCCATCTCACACGTGACCAGAGGATGAAAGCATAGAAATAAAATGTTTACTGGCCATTATTTGCTCTGTTTTAGAGTGATAGTGAAACTGTTGCTCTGATGAGTTTTTTTTTATAAAGATGCTTGGGAGTTTTTATGTATTGTTTTTATTGTTCTCTTTGTTCTTAGTCAATTGACCAGAGTCTTGGAACAATATGGTTCAGAGATAACGCTACAATCCATCTGTCTTGTCTTCAATTGCTTTGAATTATGGCCATGTCCACAACTGCCAATCATAATGCATGGGCTTAGTGCAGCTCTCAAGGGAAAGTAAATTCCCCCTTCCTGAGCTGTGAAGGAGATTTAACCTGTGCAATAACCTGACATCAAAAAAGATGAAGCCTAATACTCCCAGTCAGCTGCATTTTTAATGCACTTACCAAAAAATCTCATTATTTATTGATGAGTATTTCTCAATAAAATGTTAACTGAGTCGATTTGTAAAGAGATTACACAGGGAATCACCTGTTAGACGAACAGCTATTGTGATCAAGGTCTACACAAATCAGAAAATGTAGCAAATAAACATAATGCATTATCACAATTATAACAGCACAAGAAATAGAATGGAAGGTTAATTTACATTATGCTCTATTTCAGAAAATGCAATGTGTTACCTCTATATGAAATAGTTAACTATGTCACATGTTTTATGATATAGTTTGTAATGATGAAACCAATATAAAATGCTTTGATTTTATATTGGTTTCTGAAAATTGGCTTCTTTTAGAAATCAACAGTTCCTCTTTTTATGTAGATTCATATTTTTAATGAGAAGGATTCTACTCAAGCTTTACCTTAATGGTTAACATTTATTAAAATGTCCGAATTCACAAAAATACAACACTTTGCTAGAAATTAATTTATTATTTTGCAATCTCTAAGGTGCAATGAAATTTTAAAAATCTGGTAGCAATAAAAATTGTATTTTGTGCAATGATCTTGCAGCATCCTGAAATAATGTGTTGTATATTTGCATTTGCACTAAACTTGGGCATTTATTTGGAAACAAGTTCATGTATTTGGAAATGGGAACAGCTCCGAATGCTAATGAAGAAAATCACATTCTTTAATCACTCTTTTTAAGGTATGGCACAAATATAGTATTATTGATCTGTACCTAAATTATTATCTATACATTTCTGAACTGGGAAGTTTAAATATTGATTCTTCCTCCACTAACACTCTAATCCAGGGATGTCAAACTTGTGTTGTCACATGACGTATTGCAACTTTTTTCTCCTTTGCTAAACCGAGTGTGGCCAATGCATGACACACAGCCTGCTCTAATCAGTGGCAATTGTAATTCTTCAGAAAATCTTTTTATATCTGACAAAGATAAGATTATAGTGATATTATCTTAATCATCCAAATTTTGTATTGGTTGTTTTGCATTTAGAGATGAGAAGTATTGCTTGATAACTGATATAAAAAGAATTACCTTTTCTCTGTTACATCTACTCCAATACATCTCTACAGTCTAAAAAGAGGAAAAACTCAGATGTAATTCCTACACAAGTTTAAGAATATGGTTCTTTCTGTTAGCCAGGCTCCACCATCCAGACCAAACCTTTTTATTTCCAATCTCTCAGTTGAGCTCAGTAAGACCTCTGTACAATTTGAAACCCTGCTGTAATTGCTCCATAATATCTTGAATATATTCTATTGATGTTTTTACTTGCTTTCAAGTGAATGTGAGTAAAAAAACGTGTCTTTCAAATGAGTTCAATTCCTTCGTGACTCAATGGAGACAAACTTTCTCATCAATGCCAAAGTGGCTCACCACTGCCTTCCTTCAAAAAAAATTTTTTTTTTAATTCTCAGTCAAATCTATAGACTTGGAATTTCTGGTAGTTTCCTATCCAAATATTAAACAAGTCTGTTCTTGCTTAGCTTTTCAGGGTCAGCTGATATCGGCTAGATTGTACCACCTAACTGGTCAAACTTGAGTAGATGCTCTCAAATCTGCTCTATGAAGGGAGGCTGAGGTCTGAAGGATGATTTCTAATGTACAATAAAACTGCAGGTGTCACCAGCAATCATGGCTCTGTTTCCTTTGTATATGTTAGTATATTGTGTTGAGGCCTAGCACCCAAAAAGAGCTAGTGTTAACTATTGCTGAGAGAAAAAAACATTACTTTCAGCACTTTGGATCAAAACTCATGCACATCATTATGTATATTAGAAAACATGTATTGTAAATACAACTTTTTTCCAAAAATGCTTTTCCTCTTTTAAATGTCTTTTCCACACTCGGGACATAGGATGTCATCTCTTTCTGTGAGGAAACCACGGCCCACCAATGATAGGGAACATTTCTTGCAGTTGAAACAATCATTGTGCCATTGCCGTTCCTCAAAAGAAATATACTTGGTGCCACCAAGTCCTGAAAAAAGATGTCATGAGAAAAAAGTGAGGCACATCCATGTGAAGAAATTGGAACTAGATCTTGGATTATGAAGCAACCTTTTCTGACCTAATATCCTCCAGATATAGTTGACCATGTCTTCTAAGCAGAAAATAGCAGACTGAAGATGTCTCCAAAAAGCAGAGCCAATGACCACATTGGAATGAATAACCAGTAAATAGACTGAATATTCAATAATTCTCTACATGAGAGAGGACTTGAGATAATTCTCTAGATGAGTGAAGACTTGAGGACTTGATACGGTTGCTCTAGAGCAGGAGTTTCCAACCATGGCAACTAAGGCTTGTGGACTTCAACTTTTCAACTTGAAGCCCACAAGTCTTAAAAGTTGTCAAGGTTGGAGAGACCCCCTGCTCTAGATAAGGGGTGTCAAACTTGATTTCACTGAGGACCACATCAGGTTGTGTTTGACCTTGGGGAGGTTGGGGTGGGAATGATCAGTTTGACATCACTCATGTCTGTGATGGTCCAAGTGCTCTGCCAGTAAAAATGGGGTCCCAAGCTCCATTTTGGCTGCGACAGCCTCCTGTAACCCTCTGCCAGTGAAAATGGAATTCAGGAGGGCTGCATGCCCTAGCTTCGTTTTTGCTGACAGAGGCACTGGGCTGATCCTTTACTGTTTCCAGGGCACCCCCTGTGGGCCAGATCTAAGCACCCTGCAGGCCGGATCCATCCCACAGGCCTTGAGTTTGACACCCCTGCTCAAGTCTAGACAGTTTATTGTGAGACGAATGCATGACAGCAGCCTGCACCAGATTTGGAGCTCTGGGAGACAAGGGAGTAGACAGCTTGCTCAAACTGCAGTCAACACCTTTTAGTTTCATTACTTCCATTCTATGTTTTTGGAAATTGCTTGTTAACTGCTCCACCCCACCCCTGCCACCTGCTGTAAGGTAAGACATTTCCCAAAAATAAGATCTAACGAGTCTTTTCAAAAGACTCGGTCTTATTTTCAGGGAGACACGGTAGTTTTCAACTGAGTAATGTGATCAAAGGTACCGCATCTCCATTTGGTTTCCATCACTCCTTTCTTGGACTTTTGGGAAGGGATTTTTTTCCTGGAAGGAAGTTGAACAAAAACCAAATGTGTTCCGGAAAACAGAGATTTATAACTGGTTCGCTAAGCTCAACAAAAACTTAAGTATCAGTTCTGCCGAACCAGTGCGAACCTGCTGAATCCCACCACTGGCCACATTATTGCTGAAAGTGACTCTTTGGCACCTCACAAGGGCACTGAGATGTAGAAACAGAACTAAGGGTTTGTTTATTCTGTGTTGCCTATAGCTACACTTTTTTTGACAAAATTATTGATTGCATGTGACTTTCTCATGCCTTATGCTAAGAACTCTTCTGCTGATAGGAAGTAGCTATTTAGGTGCTAGTTTTTGCATTTGTCTTGTGTATTTTTAAATAATTATTTTTGAGTTACAAATCCTGCTTCATCACCAATGTTCAGGTTGCAATCATCCTTTTAGGAATATTCATAGGCAGATGCCAGTGCTTTCCTTCCAACAATTACTGCACTGTTTTTCAACTTAGGCAGCTTTTACAATGTACAGAATTCTGGAAGTTGAAGTTTGCATATCTTAAAGTTGGCAAGGCTAAAAATCCTGAATTGCACTCTTCTAGAATCTGGCACTCAGAGGCATATAATGGATATCAAAGATGGACTGTGTAAATTCTTGGAGCAAGAACTTTCCCCCTCATTTAGCCCTTTGGGGACCAATCTAAAACTTTATGCACCAGATTTTTAAATTAAACATTGCTACAATTTTTACAAACTATAACGAACACTACCTCTATTACTAGCAGATCTTCTTATTCTTGGGGGATGTAATTT
>JANHFJ010002807.1:54412-66821 GCA_032468195.1 Cerberus rynchops
TTGTTGGTTTTATTGGCTGTGCACCGCCCCGAGTCCTTCGGGAGAGGGGTGGTATAGAAGTTTAATAAATAAATAAAATAAATAAATAAATATTGACTTTACTTGTCAGACTTTGCGAAAGGTGAGCACATGATCCTGGGACACTGCAACCATCATAAATATGAGTCAATTGCCAAGTGCCTGAATTTTCATCACATGGCTTTGGAGATGCTGCAATGGCCACAATTATGAGAAATGGTTGTAAGTTGCTTTTTCAGTGCCATTGTGACTTCGAACAGTCGCTAAATGAATTGTTGTAAGTCAAAGATGACTTGTACTGCTGATTCTACCATTTGTGATAAAGTAGCCTCTTACATTTCAGAACTTCAGTGCTTACCTGAACTTGGGACGAAAAAGGATCTTATTCTGATTCTAATTAGAAAAATGAATGTTGCAATTTTAGCAGTGCCATAAATATATGGTATGGATCAGTGGTGGTCGCACTGGTTCTAGCGACCTGGTAGCGGTGACATTTGTCCCTACCTACCCGCCCCTGCCCTTTCCTGTCCTATATACACCCTTTTTTCCTTTTTGCTCACTGGAATTGTGTGGAACAGCTGTTTTGCATGCCTCCGCAGCCTTCCTACTCACCCAGGTTGCCTCTGGTAAGGAAAAACTTATATTTTAGAACCCGTGCGGCAGCATGGATAGTATATGCACCAAACCAGTAGTAAAACTGGTTGAATCACACCACTGGTATGGATGCAACCAGAATAATGGCAGAATAGAAACCAGAAAGCATATGCTGATGTCCAGATAGCATTCTTTGTCATAGCTGGTTCTTCTTATTGAGGCATTTTTAAATTTTAAATATTAGCCTATCTCTAATATATGCAGTTTCTGAAGGTCTGAATATGGATTCTTTCTGTTTCTACAAAAGTTTGAAACTGTGACATATGGTTGACATAATTATTGACCATAACTTAATTTTTAAAATGATTTAAGTAATCTGGTCCAAAGGCAAATGAAAATAACTATCTTGCTGAAGCTAAGGAGGTTTGCATGTTGTCAAATTCAATGTATTATTTCAAGCTTAGGCAGTAGATACATAGACATTCCTATGTCAAGAAGAGGGGCTTGCAACAAAGCGGGAAACACTGTTTTGTTTGACTAATTTGAAACAGATCCCTATTTCTGGTTCCATTTGTTGCACAATGCAGAAGCAGATTCCTGTATGGGGAATTGAAGTAGTTAACTGTTAACAATTGGAATTAGATGCGAGAAATGCAAGCTTGTATACCTCTGCTCCTCCCTAAAGCAACAAGATTACTGAAGAGCAAATCATGAGATCTTCTCGTGGTATGATTACAATCCATCAGGAAGTGAGGTTAGATTGATGGATTTGTTTATTTGGTAAATTTATACACACACCCATTACATAGATGCCACTCTGACTGGATTCCAGGGAATATCCCTATTCTGTGGCTTTTCGGAACTGGTGAAATTCCCAGGCACAGACGACACATATGGTCCAATTTAAGAGTTCATCTTTGAAGATACTTTATTGAAGTAGGGTTTTGTTTGCTTAATCTGAAACTTTTAGAGGAATATAGTGATGATCAGCCCCTCTACGAAACCCTTATATTTCTTACTGTGAGAACAATGTGCTCTGTAAAATACACTTATTCCCCTTATTCTTTTTTCCTCACAAATAAATAATATATCTCTCCTATACCTGCCTGAGCATTGCTCATCCTTTTACAGCCCTTAACTTTACTTTATCTTTGCATCTATGCCGTTTATTCCACTGTACTGTAAGAATTATCTTATTTAGCAATGTATCACACAAGGGGCGTAGGTAAATTCCTTTTGGTAGCAGTAAATAATTTGTTAGGGATTTATTTATTTATAACATTTTCTTAATAAGAGTATAACTGCACAGAATACTGTTTTTATTGTAACAGTTGATCAAAGACCATCATAAATATATTTATTTCTCAATAAGCACATACATAATAGAATATGACTTCTAACTGCAGATTAACACAAGTTTTAACACACCATCAATGTAGCATTTACAACATTATTCCTTATTCAATTTTCCAGATATGTTCCCATTCCAGTTTTTTCTCAGAACAAATAAAACTTCTGCAGCATCTAACATTAATTAGTCCTTCCAGTGCATAATATAATATGCATACTTCTTTAAAAGTGTACTTTTTTGATATATGTTTTTCCACTATCCACATAGTGAATATTAATTGACACATTTTGTCCATCGGATTACAGGAATAAAGGGAATTAAAGTTACACATTGTGTTTCATAATGGCAGTAATGGGAGGAGATGCTGAGTATATATTTGATTAATATTTTGAAATCATGACAGGCAAATAATAGATTAGAAAAGAAAAAAACTTGTCGCAATACTCACCTTTTTTAAACAGTTGCTTCTTGTCATCTTTGGTCCTGAGAACAATTTTGTTTTTTGAAGAAACAAGTCCCAACTGCCAGCTCTGTTTTTCTTCTGCAAGATTCTTTTGGTTTTGGAAAAAGCAGCCAAGAAGGTCACTGTTTCCTTTAGATCTCAAACAGCTGACTCCCTTCCTATTTGTCATTACACACAGCTTGCAAATTGGAGTGCAAATGCATGTAGGAGGGTCTTAAACAGGCTTCAGAAACAAGGAGGAGACATTTCAAAGATCTGGGCATTTGAAAAATCACCACTGGCAAAATAACTTGTCCTGTATTTTCCATATAAAAGAACTGATCATGTGGAACAATTGTTTACTAAGTCGCAGTTGGCTGGTTATGGTATTGAATTAAGCAAAAACCAAACCAGCTACATGGTGACTTGGTAAAATGTATGAAGTCAGTTACGGATTTATAAGGTGCCACATTCTATGGACCCATCCAAACTGGGCCATCTTTCCATAAATTCTAATGTATTCCAGTTCTAATAGAAACTGGGTGGCCATGAAGCTTGGCTTTTCAGAATACCATGCTCCCTTTGGAAGCATTTTAATCAAGGTCCCATCTCTCTCTGAGCTGGATCCAACAGCTCAGGTTACGTCTCCCCATTCCAAGCAACAAGGTGTTTGAAATGTGTTGCAGCACAAACTCATTTCTTTTGTCTTTTAAAAAAATTCGTGCAACTACCACAGGGCTGTCAAACTTGCGGCCCAAGGGCCAGATGGGTCACATGCTGGCCCCACCCTCATCCGATTTAGCAAAGTCCCAATACATCACATGACACCACACCGCGAGTTTAATGCCCCTGAACTACCAGCAGCCTCCATCACAAACCATAGTGAGGTCACAAGGTTGCTCTAATCACACAATTGCTGCAATTACGGTACATAACTTGCTTCAGGAAGTCTGATGCAAGTAAACAAGTCACAGCACTTTTGTGTTTACATCACCATGCACAAAGTTTTACTTTCCTTGGGTTGCCCAACCCATACATACATATCCAGGGTCCTGACAGTCTTCATATTTTGAAGTAGCTATGCATGTGCTCACAAGCAGATTTGGAAGTTTCTAGAGACAGCTGTGAGACTTTTCCTGTGGGGAAAGATTCAGCTGCTTTCATGATTTGGTGTCAGTCCTCCTGGTTAATCCAGACAGGAAACCCGATTAAATGAGCTAAATCTACCTAATTGTAAGGTTACATTAACAGAGCAAGTCTGAAGATACAAACTTCCTGCTGCCACTTTTAACCATTGACAGTTTTAACCATTTGACAGTTTCATTCTGACTGTTAAACAATTGTAGGCTCCACCCTCTCGCCTGATCTTCTCTAGGCAGCATTTTTTTTTCTTGTCTCCATGTTTGCAGATTTGGGTTTGGCTAGTCTAAAGGGGACATTAATAGCAACATTCCAGTATTTGAGGGGGCTGCCAGAAAGAAGAGGGGATCAACTTATTTCCCAAAGCACCAGAAAGCAGAACAAGAAACAGTGGATGGAAACTAATCAAGGAGAGAAGCAACCTGGAATTAAGGAGAAATCTCCTAACAGTGAGGACAATTAAACAATGGAATAGTTTGCCTTCAGAAGGTGTAGGGGCTTCATCACTGGAGGTTTTTAAGAAGAGACTGGACAGCCCTTTGTGTGAAATGGTATAGGGTCTCCTGCTTGAGTAAGGGATTGGACTAGAAGACCTCCAATGTCCCTTCCAGCTCTGTTCTGATTGAAGTCAGGTCAGCCACACATTCCATCTCCTTTGAAGGGATAATTCTTTTGGGTTTGTTTGAATACTTTGTGTGCTTCAAGCTTCTTCCAGGTTTGTCTTCAGTTTATGGGTATAATGGGAATGCTTAAATAGTATTCCTTAACTGGAATTGAACAAACTTTCAGCTTTCAAAGCACAATGACCAGTATTAGTTCCACTTTAGTTGCAAATTACTGTACTCTGCATTCTGTAGGGATTACTTGTACACACGGGTAGAAATTATTGTATAAAATTGGAACTTTCTTCTAAGCTTCTTCTACTCTTCTAAAACAAATAGTAAACTTCCAGAGTTCCATCCCAATTGCTTTTCCAATTTATTATATTTCTGCCCTTTTTCAAACTCACTTTTGCAGTTATTTTCCATAATACAAAATGTATAACAATTACAAATATTTTTTCCTTTATCTGTTGCACCAGATAAATTTGAAATACAGATTTATGCAGGGACACAGAAGTATCTAATAAATGCCTATGGTTATCTGGTTTAAAACCGCCCTCAAAAGGTTGCATTTTTGCTATCTCAGAGTATTAAAAAGATAAAATAAATATCCCAACGTTATTAAAGTTGGTTCTTCTTGCTTCCAGAATATAGCAAAAGATCTGTAATCCTCTAGAATAAATATATGAAAACCTTATTTGCTTTAATTAAACATTTTAAAAATATAATTTTATTCAGAAGCCCTTATAAAATGCATGATTGTATATATATGTGTATTTATAGTTTAGGATAATCATATAAACATATATCCAGTAATGTTAAATCTGCTAAACAGGCTTGTGTAAAGTGAGAGTCTGAGTAGTTGAGTAATTAGCTTCTGTCATTATGGGTTTTTTAATCACTGGCTTAGTGCTATGCTGTTTGGATGCAACATGAGGCACAGAAAGATTACAACACATCCCACAGATGCTAAAACTCATACAATTACAAAAAAACTGTGAGGTTACTAGCTAATGTACACGTAAAGCTGGCATGTGGTGATTTACTTGGCTGCTTTTACCATTTGGCAAGTAATAAATTAGCAACTCATCCTTATCTGCAAATGATTGAGTGCTCCATGCAAATTTGGGCTGGAACCTTGGGGGATACTGCTGTTTCCCAGTTTTCAAATGATTTAAAATCACAACCCTGCATTTTTAGTTCTCTCATCCTTTCCAGTATCTAAAGCAAGATCAGAACATGAATAAACTAGTACTATTTTCATTAAAAGGAGACTTTGAAAGTTAGTTGGAATTTATTGAGAATCTCTCTGATCCTTTCACCTTTGGACATAACTGGCAGTGGACGGAAGGATGTTTAAAAGAGTATTGTGCATTGCTCCAAAGCGATTCTTTTCGATCAGTGGATCAATATTGAATTGCAATGTTTAGTTGGTAAGAAAAAATGAAGGAAGCACAAGAATACAAAAATAAGGCAAGACTGTTCTACAAAGGAAACTTGGACGCACTGAGATAGGCAGAATACTGAAGAATGAAAGAAAATGAAACTGATGTTAAGTAGCAGAGGTCTGATCCAAACTGAGGGACAGAGAGAGAAAATGGGAAGGACAGGCACAAAATATGTCACAAAGGAGAAGATACAAGCATGGATCAATTGGGTCCATGATGGAGCTGTGGGAAAACCAGTAGGGTAAGACTTGAATAAAGCAGGGAGAAAAAAAAATATGTCTGGGGGGGAGGGGGGAAAGGAAAAAAGGAATCTCATTTTGAGACAAGTAATTCTGTTATGCTTTTATAACTAAACATTCTTCCAAGAAATCTAATTTAGCAGATTACTCTGCTTCCCTTTGAATCCAGCTATCACAATCCTATTTCATGCCTTGATCTGAAGCCAGCAGATGCAAATTACATTACAAATGCAGACAAGACATGGAGAAACAACATCAATTCCAGTATTATAAAACCTGCTAATCTGGTAGTATCCCAATAGCACTACCATATTACTGCATATAAACTGGGGGAAAAAATCAGCAATTACATGAGTGTCAATAAACCAAATGCTTTATATAGTATTAAAGTCTGATGAAATTATACCGCTAGCACAAATGCATAAAATGAAAGAACATAGCAGCACTTTGTACAAAAATAAGAATAAAATCCTCCAAGAATAACATTAGGACAGAATAACTCACTCAACAACACCAAGAATTACAGAAACTGATGGAAATGGCAAGTAATAAACTGTAACTTGTATTTCCTTGTGAAAGAAGTTAAAATCCTAGTATTATGGATACTACTGAAAAAGCATCTTGTAATAAGTAGCCATAGATCCCATTTAAGTTCATTGACTATACTGCACGCTAGCAAAAACATAAGTTAGAACACACTTGGCCTCCAAGGAATCTTAAAAATTTTGGATGAGCAAATTTTTTTCTCCTAAAAAAATCTAAATATTATATCTTTATATTTACTATAAATTTAATTTTATTTAATTTACAGTATTTAACTTTTTTGAGTAACTAATAATACCAGAAAATTTTGGCCATTTCCATATTCTTCATAATATTGCTTTGACTTTGCCATTGTAAGAGCTTATGCATAGCACTATGTATTCTTCACCAAAAATCATGTGTGTTGAAAAAAAGTTAGTGATGGTGGTTGAAAAAACAGGTTATTTAAAATCATAACCCTGTCATTTTATTTCTCTGAACCTTTCCAGTATCATTCTAAAGCAAGATCAGAGCATGACTAAACTAGTACTATTTTCATTAAAAGGAGACGCTGAAAGTTAATGTTGGAATTTAATGAGAAAAATTTATCTGCATGGTTGCTAAGGGCTGACACTGACTTGATGGCACACAATTAATTTTAGGGGGGGGGGGGAATCCTCTTTCTCCAGTGGACAGTTCTAAAGGATAACATACTAGATCCAAAACTCAGTCTTGTGTTACCAAATGCTTCAGAAAGATTCCACGTTCAGGCAAGTCTTGTTTTTACAAAAATTCTAGATTTCCTAAGTGAAAAAAAAACCCCTCTCTTGTATTGAATGTATGAATTGTCAAATTACAAAGAATTTCCTAGACAATGTTGTATAAAATCTGAAAGTTGGCATGGTATAACTAATATATTTTATATTTAGAGATCATTGTGCAGGCAGCCAATCTCCAAAACCTAGCATTAATTCTGTTTATAAATCTGTCTATTTGATTCAAGAATTATCAGCTGTATAAAAAACAGGGAAATCAATTGCCCACTGACCAAATGTAAATTATTTTTGTAAAAAAAAATCTTGTTTATTTAACTGTCCACCTCCCTCATGGAGCAGTTCTTGTTGTTATTTTCCCTTTCTTCACAATTTAATATTCAATGAATATTTCTTGACTAGATACACACACTGCTACTATATTATCAGCTTCTGGGTTTCATAATACAGTACAATTTTCCAAGCAAAGCTCATAAAGGCAAGGCTGTTTCAAGACCATCAGCAATGTTTTTCTCTAAGAAAATATTCTGACTCTTTGAGAAGCCTGAAGGAAGTTTATTAGTTTTAACATTCCTCTGTTACAGAAGATTTTCTGGACCTGAGAATAAGATCTTTAACAGAGCCAGATAGCTCCTGAAGTTCTTTCCAGATTGCTTCTGTGTTTTCTTCTGTATTCAAGGTACTCTCGACGGAATCATCATCACCTTGCCCAATCTTCTTGTTTTGACTGATCAGTTGCTTCACTACTAATCCCTGGTACTTGACAAGAAGAGAATGCTGATCCTAAAAGAAATAAAATTAAAATTCAAACTGGCTTCTATGAAGGCTAATTAGATGTTACAAATGAAATAGACAAAAATAAACTAAAAAAGCCAGAGAGACAGGATGGATCAAACAGGATAGACTGAAAATTCCAATATTGCCTTAAAATTATGGAAGCCCACTTTGGGCCACTCATTTTCCCTCAGACAATCCACCTCAAGGGCTGTTTTTGTGGGGAAAATGGGAGGTGGGAGAATTATGCTTCCCCAAGATGTACAAAATGAAAGTGGAATAAAAATCTAACAAGTTAAATAGTTAATGCTTTCTGAACATGATGATCACATTGAGATCAAGGCAAAAGAGAAATGTACAGTTCTGTACACTGTGTCATATTTTAGTTCTTTTATGAAGAATATGTCAGATCCAGAAATGTAATGTACATGTACATGTATGTCTGAAAAGATATGAAGCCAGTCAACTACAAAATAAGATCAGAAAAGAAAAAGGCCTTCAATCCTAGGATCTGCGCTTCAGTGCTGCTTGTGAAAGGAGACTGAGCAGAAAGGAAACAAGAAGTGTTGGAATCTGGACATGGGCTTCTTCCAATGCCCTAGACCAGGGGTGTCAAACTCTCAGCCTGAGGGCACAAGCTGGCCACGCCCATCCCTGGTTTAGTGAAGGGGAAAAAAGTCATGATACATCACGTTAACAATGTGACGATACAAGTTTGACACCCTCTCCTAGACTTTGGCCAAGAGAGTGGTAGGGGCAGGCTGTGAGTATGGTGTATTTGAAGAGCTCTGCTTTAATTAAAAAAAAACCCCTCTCAATTATTGGAAGAACCCTTTAACATTCATTGGGAACATTCACGACTGAGTTGTGGTTGCATAAAACTCATGAGCCTGCTGAATGAGATACGGTTTCCAACAAATTAACCCCCGTACACCAGGACTGGGTGTAATTCTTTTCCTAGCCCCCTCTGCTCTTTGGTTAGGCAAAACCGGATGCGCCTTAGAGTCAAAAACACAATCAGGAGATTCACTGACAAGAGAGCTGAGTCCCTCTTGTCAGTGATTGAAGTATATAATGTCTACGAGTGGGACATAGGAATATAAAACAATCTCCTAGTTTTCAGTGAAAATACCTCTGGGATCTTTGTACTTAAGAAGGTAATTATCTGCGGCACGCATCTTCCTGGTGCATGAAGCATGGAATGGGTTGAGAATTGAAACAGCAAGACTGATGTCAGATGGAGAATAAGAGCTGGATCTTCTGTGACTTTCAGATGTTCAATCAGAGCCTGTCTATGCTGAAACAGGATTTGTCTAATAAATTAAACAGGAAGAATGTTAAGAAAGTTTATTTTAACAACTGAATTATGTTGAGATTTACCATAATGTTCAGCACATTTTCAAAACAAAATAAAATGATGAGCTTGGAGCATCTCTTGGAAACCAATATGCATATTAAATACTGTTAAATATGCTCTATCTATTCACCTACCAATACAATTGAAAAACAGGGTGGATAAAAATGGATTTTTTTTTAAATAGGGTTTTTTAAATTTAAATCAGATTTTTTAAAAATTTAAATTGGATTTTTTTATTTTTTATCAAACTAATTTAAAAAATGCTTTTGGAGTAAAAATCTATCTAAAGATAGTTTTCTATTTAAGATACATTAATAATTTAGTTTTTCAGCATGAAATGGAGCTTAGCTATGTAGCATGAGGCTGTATATTCTGTAATATTGGGACAGCAGGTCAAAGGAGAAGCTGCTACAAGATGACAGTTCTTTAAAAATTGAGTTGATTTAAAGCAAGCCTTTTTACTAGTGATTTAAATCATGATTTAAATCAACTTGATTTAAATCAAATCCTGTTGAAGACATTTCAATTATATCTAATTTTGGACTCCTATAACTTTTAAATACAATAGCAGATAATGAACATTTAAGAATTTAACAAGCCTTCATTAGATGAATAATATAAAATATTTCAATTTCTCTATTCATAAAATGTTTACAGACAAATCTGGCCTTATGACAGTGGTGGGCTTCTGACGGTTTGCACTGGTTTTCCCGACTGTATGTTAATTTTTTGAGCAGTTCAGAGAAGAAATCTTGTTGGAAGAAATCTTTTCCCACTTTACAGGGCTAATCCTGCAAGGAACGCTGGAAGGAAACATTCTAGCTGCCTGTATTTATAGCCTAATTCTTATCTTAATTGCCCTCCTGCTTTCAGAAACTGCCTCTGGGTTAAACTTTGTTATATTGTAACAGCCTAAATGGTTCTTGGCAGCACGCCCAGACTTTTTGTCTGGAGCCCGAGATTCCCCCACCTGCCAGAGTTTTTTGTGGTACTTTTATTCTTGGAACTTGACTTTCTTAAAGGTAATTAAAGGGTTGTTTTAAGATTTTTACACTGCTTTAGTGATTCCTGACACTGTCCTGCTGGGATATACTTCCAACATGGCTGGAACAGCTATTTACAGAAGGGTTGGCATAGTGATAGAAGAAATAGCTGAGAGGCAGGATGCAACCTTGGCATTTTATCTTTTTTTTTACTGCCTTTCTGGGGGTATGTAATTTTTCCTTAAATCTGGATGATTATCTTAGGATATCTTGTGACTTGAGTGAGACCAGCTGGTATATTTAAGTGGTGCAAATGGATCTAATGATTGCTTCTCCTGGGTTGGAAATGTTCTTTGTCAGTTCATTGAGCACAGGAGTCTCTTGTCTATGGTGATTCTTCAGTTATCCAGTTCATGGTTATTTCAAATGTGCTTTTTTCAAGAGGCAACTGGACTTTCTTGGTTTCCAGAAAGTCCAGATGCCTCTTGAAAAAGCACCTTTGGGACAGGAGTCTCTTTCATTGCTTCAGAGTGGCCAAGGCACATGATTGGTCACTGACAGTAAGATTTTTAAAAAAGGAGATAAGGGTCTGGATCCTTCAATTTGTTTTAGTTTTCTCTCATGATAATAAGGCTTAGTAACATGGTAGCAGGCTTGGTTTATTTAGCTATCTGTGTAATGTACTAATTTTATTGTGATCCTGACAAGCTTGGGAGGGCAGAGATGTGAACATGGGAGGGCAGAGATGTGAACATGGGTCCCCTATATAGTTTGTTAATTTGATTCTTTATCTTGGCATTTTGTAGTCCAAGTGTGGCCACCAATTTTCTGGAGAGCTTCAATGACCAGTATACTAAAGGTTTCACTTTATGACAGTGGTATAATTCAAATTTTTTTACTACCAGTTCTGTGGGCGTGGCTTGGTGTGTGTCACTGGGGGTCATGTGACTGGGTGAGAGCAATAAAGATTAGAAACAACACCAGAATATTTTTTTTCATGCCTTCCTTATAGGATTAACCCTGTAAAGTGGAAAAAAACAAGAGATTTCTTCCAACAACTGGTTCTCCAAACTGCTTAGAAAATTTACTACCGCTTCTAGCGAACCTGCTAGAACCTGCTGAATTTTACCTCTGTTTTATAAGCAAGAGTTGGCTGCTGATAGTTATCATTGCATTTTAACTATTTTAATTCCTCAAGGTGCTCTGGCACGCTGCCCGATTTGTAATCCCAGTTTGCAAGTATTGATGATCAAAAGGAAGGTATTCAGACAGAATGGTTTAGGAATGACGGCTGTGGCTATCATTGATCTTCAATGTGTATTCCCCCATTTCTAATCTAATGGTTGGTATTTAGGGCAGCTTTTTGCATGCAAAGAAGCTTTTTGTATTTTTGTACAGGTAATCCTTGATTTACAACAGTTCATTTAGTGACCATTCCAAGTTACAATGGCACTGAAAAAGTGACTTATGACCATTTTTCACATTTACAACTGTTGCCGCATCCCCACGGTCACGAGAGGTCAGGCGAGATGAAGTGCCCCTTGATGTGAGTGATGTTGATTTGGCCATGCCCGCCCAGTCACATGCCACCCAGCCAGGCCTACCCAGCTGGTCATTAGGGCAGAGAACCAGTATTAAATTATTTGAATCCCACCACTGGGTATATACACACTCACATACACACATATACTTACACTCTCTGAGAACTGGCTATATGAGCTTGTAGCCCTGTCTTAGGCCATATGGGTGACCTTGGACTAGTCATTCTCTCTCAGCCCAAAGAAACAAGCAGTGGCAAACCACTTCCGAAAATCTTGCCAAGAACACTGCAGGGACTAGTGAAGGCAGTCATTAGGACTCAACACTGGCTTGAAGGCACACACACACATTTGTATAAATATATGAATGAAGTGTTTTTATATTCTTGTTACCTTTTGTTTTTAACTGGATGTTAGACACTCAGTGAGTGCACTGGGCAGCTATATAAATTTAATAAACAAACCTCAGCTACCGTCATTTCACAGTAGTTTCAACTACACTGCAGACAGAAATAAATCAGCTCAGCTCTCCACCATCACTAACATGCTGTAAGTTGGTTTCAAACTGTCTCAAAATCTTTATATAGTTGTAAACTTAAGTTAGACCAGTATTTCTCAAGCTTGGGGA
>JANHFJ010002810.1:59516-70409 GCA_032468195.1 Cerberus rynchops
TAAAACCCGCCCGGACGCCCCGGACTGGATGGAAAAAGAGGACATGTCCAGGGAAAAGAGGACGTTTGGTCACCCTAGGCAATGCCTGCAGAGGTATGACCTATGCGATAAAACTGACATGCAGCACTTCCTAAACTCTTGTCAGATCAAACCTCTGCAGGTTTTATTTCCAGTATCTAAAATGAACAAATGTTCTGTTCATTCCTGCCACTTAGAAGGCTTCCTTAGGTATTTCCTTGAATATGTGTGGGCTTGAAAGTGAATAGAAGACAGGACATACGCTCTCTCCAACCCTGTACTTTCTAAGTTGAGCATGATTCATTCGGAAATCTGAAGGACAAATATTCTCACATTCACTTGAATGTAACAATAGTTATTTGCATTAATCCAGGGACCTTATTTATCATGAGCCCACATGGTACAGAGGACTATTCTCATGGTCAAGCAAACAAGTACAACTGCTTGTCCCAGCTGAATGTAGGGAGATCAGAGTCAAGCAGAACTTATATACTGGGAGAAAGCATAATGAATAAAGCTGCTGAAAATGCATGTTATGTTTACCACATTTTAGGACAGTTTAATCAAAGAGACACTTGCCAAATGGAGACTTTGTAAGTGTGTGCTTTTGTGTGGCTCTTGGCAACTATGTGGACAAGTCCTTGCAGTTTTCTGGTCAAAATGTTTCAGAAGTGGTTTGCTATTGGCTTCATTCTAGAGCTGAAAGACAAAAGTTACTTAGCTACCTTTTAAGTTAAATTAGGACTAAAATGGACAATCTCCTAGTTTCTGGCCCAGTTTAAATAAACCCTTCCCATATTTAATTCAGCATAAAATGTTTAATTTAAAATAATTGCTGAACCAGAATTCTACAGTGCCTGATAAGTCACACAGTGAAACTATTGATTTTGTGGAAGGAGATGCCACTTTTAGTCAAAGTGACTCTAGTGACTTATTGGCTTTAATCAAATCAAACATGCATGCATTCTACAACATGCATGCTCTAAACAAAGTTACAGAGGTAATGGTGCTCTTCAAAAGATCTGACTCAAGCCATGTCTAATTTCTAGTAAGTATCTGACTGCTAAAGCCATACTTGTTTTTCCTCCCATCCAGCTGGCTCTTCTAATTTTTTTTAATTCAAATGACATCTTTCCTGTTAGTAGGAGAGAACATTTTGCGCCCCTGATACATTAAATTCATTCTTTTCCAATCCCTGGCATCTTTCCAAGCAAGTTAATCCATCGTAGTTAAGGTTGACCTTTGTCCTATTTTATCAGAAGTCTATGAAGCATTGACAGTTTGCTGCAAGGAGAGCTTCCTGTGGGATTGTTGTCAGCCTTGGTGCCAACAGAGTCCAACTGGAACTGGCATTTCCATTAACTCCCTCCCCCAACTCCAATCAAATTGTATGGCTTCCTTTGCCAGCTTCAACACTTGCAAATACTTATGCTTATGGACTCATACTACAATCCTTTACTTCAGTTTTTCTGCACAGCTATATTCCAATCCAATCTTATTTTTGGCTGGCATGCTCATCCTTAAGAAACCTATAAATAGATTTCAATTTAACTATAACTAACTAATTAGGAAATATGCTATTACAGTATGTTACCTTTAGGGATTTTATGAAGCTGTAAGGAAGTTGCAAGAAAGAGTAGATGAATCAAAGAATGTAAGTTGTTGAGCACATGTGAAATTTCCACATGGAGCTAGTTCGAAACATATGCATGCATATATATACAGACACAGACACAGACACACAGACACACACACACACACACACACACACACATTTATACATAGATTCAGAGAGAAGAGTATGCTGTCTCTCTTGTAATTTTTTGTTATAAAGAAAAAGCTTCTATGAGCTCTGCCATACCAGCAACTGACAATAACAACTAACATACTAACACTGACATGGCAAGTTATTGTTTATAAACAGGAAGTAAACATCACACTCAGTACTGATAATGCTACCTAGGCTGATAATAAAATGTCAGCAAGCAAACAGCTAAGCTCAGAGAGCACCAAGGACTCTACAAACCAACATTCATTTCATTTGCAAATATTCCATTTTAAAGCTAACCATGATTTCACTTTTTCCTTATTACATGTGAATCCTGGGTGTTGAGCTCACACAGAGCCCTTCAAGCCAATCATTGGTTATCCCCACACTGTCTAGTAGCTGAATTCTGCAGCCCTCAACCAATTAGGATTTACTCTTTTAGCTTCAAACTTCCCAGACACCAAGTTTACTCTATCCACACATACCTTACACCAAATTCCAGTGTTCTGCAAAAAGGTTACCTTTGTTCCAATACAAAAGAAAATATGCACATAATAACCTCACCTCACTGAAATACAAGTTTTCTCCAAAAAAGTGCAGGAGGAGAGAAAAGAGCACAGTTTTTCAAGATGGACCGAGGAAGGAGGTTTTGAATACACTTAGACTACTTTACTCTCAGTGGCACACAACCAGTAGAGATTGTGTTGGCATGTGATCAGACTTGATACAATCTCTATCATGCATTGATCTTGCTCCACCATGCCCCCCATCCAAGTGCCCCGTACGGACATTCTACTTTGGTAATAGTTAATGTCATAGTTAATAGTCAATAGTTAATAGTCAAATGATACTGAAGTTTTTGAAGATGAAATGATTTCTGGATTGGGACACATTCACTTTTCTAGGATAACATTAGACTTCCTTGTCAATAATTCAAGATGATAAATATGGGCACCATGTCTAATTCCTAATGAGTATCTGACCGTTAAAGCCTGGCCTTGCAATGTTATTCTCCCAGAAAATCCTCTTATTTAAGTTGCCATGAAAAATAATAACACAAAGTCATTCAGAAAGTTTCATAACAGAAAAAGATTTTGAACCTGCCTTTTCTGGCACTCCAGCCTAGTACTCTAACAGCTATCTTCTGATAAAACCCTGGGGATCGTTTATAGCTGAGCTGTATCTGTGGAGCATATTGTGATGGATTTTCATTGCTCTGAGTCTGGTTTTCAGCAATGTAAATAGCACAGTTGGAGTTGAGACCAGCCTTTCCGAATGTTGCCTTGCAAAATATAGAACCCCCTACCGAGCTAAGAGGATTTTGAAATGCTGGCAGGAGAGGGCGGGCTGTACATTAACCTTCATGAATGAGCAGGAATAATCCTAAAACTGTGCCGGACAATTTGCAGGCACTCTATATACACACGTACACACCATACACATGCATTGCAAACTGATGCTGTTATGATGCACCTTTGTGTTCAGTCATCCAGGAGACAAAAAGACACCTGGGGCAAGAATGTAATTAAAATGCTAATAGACCTGACTCAAAGAGAAAAGCTTTTCTCTCAGTGCCCTTCTGAGAATACATGTATGTAATTGAAATGATAACAAGATGCACCAACTGTACAAGGACCAGGATTACAGGAGAAGAAGAAAGGACCTTTTCAAAATGCTTTGCAGGGGTATGCAGGGATAGATCTGGGAGCCAGTATTTATCAGTGGAAAACCTTGCATCTTTTTGGCGAGACCGGGATGAATCGGGATGACATCCAAGCTCAGTTGCAAATAAATGTTGGCTAAAAGTTGGGGCAAGCAAGCTAGCTGATGGAGTTAAGGAAGAAGCGATTCCCTCAGGACCATAGGACTGATAGAAAAATACATCACTGCAGTTCCCAGGGCCCTCTGCATCTGAACTCTTATATTTTGTGTCCCATCCTGCCATCCACTGTATTCTGGACTGGAAATTCTTGTATGCATAAATTCCATTAACAGATCTATGCTTTAGTTAGAACACACACATTGAAATAGAATATATGTTGGTTGTGTTTAATTAAATTACTCTTGATTTCAGAGGATTTTTCAACAACCCTGACCCCATGACATGAACAACCCTCTGTCACCCCTTTTTGCAGACTCACCAATGTGCTCCAACAGTACACAACTGGAGCTGATAGGATGTGAATTGATGGCCATTGCTGAATCGTCGCAACTACTGAAAAGAGGTTAAGAAGTTGCCACTTTATGTCACTCTTCCTCTTCCTTTTCTCTTCCCCAACCAGAGGAAACAAAGGAAAAGATCTGTAGTGGTATAATCAAGGTAAATGACATGCAAACAGATTGAGCTTGAGGTTCTTATTCACCTCCAATTTATGTCTACTCTATTTTCAATTCCCAATTCACCATGTATGGCTATAAGGATTACAGACCTAAACAGCTATATATTAGCTAGATTAACTCCATTTTCTCAAGGTACTTAGGAATCTGTCTGACTCTCAGAAAAAATAGGATAGTTAGCACTATGGTCAATATTTCCCATGACATATCTTTCTAGATGTCTTTAGTTTAAATCTATGTGTCATTGGTTATCTTTAGGACTAAACTGAATCATCTAGGGAGTTATTTGGCTCTTGTAGTTAATCTTTTTCTATGTTCCTTCATGACACATGAATACCTTCACTGACATAGTTAAATTTCTGATGAGATCAAAGTTACAGTAAGTTTGGATCAAACAGGGAGATGATGGCCTAAGTACTTCCTTCCATCTCACTGGCTGGATTTACACAATAAATTAACCTAAAATGGGAGATCAAAAGTTTTTAGTTCAGTGTACAGTATTATTAGAACAAAGTCTTTGTCATAGCATATATTTACATTCCACTATAAATATAATGATTTAATTATTTTGAGCATGGCTTGTTATATTGACCCATGGTTAGTGTTTACATGTTTTGTGAACCTAGCCTTCAAGTCTATTATTTTATTCAACCCTTGCTGCTAAATAAACTCCCATTGTACAACTCTAATTTTAATGCTAAAGCATTACCTTCCAGTTTGCCATCTGTATATTGATCCTATGTTCCTACTTTCAAAGTATGTGACATTTGCGGAGATTATGATAAACAACTGACAAGCAATAGACTTGGGGAAAGATCTGGGGTTTTTTTCCTAGCTAAATTCTGTATTTATCATTTATTTACCATCTTGTCATTTGTCATTCTGTGTGCATTGGCATTTTGAACAGCATTTGAGGTTGTCTGTATAAGAAGTTATCTATTTAACTGGCCTTTAGTAGGATGTACAAAGTGGAATATATATTTATCACTCTTTGTAATATATATTTATCACTCTTTCACATGTAGTTTTGTATGATAGAAGGAAATGCCTAATGCAGGTTTAACCACATACACATGTGATACACATGTCGAATATATGGAGAGAGAGGAAGAGAAATCTGGTCCATTGTTGCCAATACTTTCAAGTGCCATTGTGTGATCTTTCCTAATAACTAAGGTACTCCACTCCACATATCAGCCTGAAAATTCCCGAGATTGCTAAAATATGTTACCCTGCAGTAAAATTGAAATCTAATTAGATCTTGCAAGATTTCAGTGTTCTCACATTATTGGTTTGTTCTGCCAGCTGAGATCACCACATTTGAATGAGATTTGCCAGGTTTATCTGATTTGGGGCACACTTTCAGTTTTTAAACAAGGGTGGTTTTTTTCTTTATTGGTGGAAGATTGTAAGTGGTGTTTTAGAGATGATGAGTACATTGACATCTAAGGGCATGATGTTGCCAATCCCTGCACTATTCCTTGAGAATTGGCAAATGGAAAGACGTGATTCATATAGGTCAACAGTTAGCTAAAGTATCATTATACTATGTAGTACTATGTAATTATAGCATGTAAATGCATATCTTGTTTGGGTTGAGACTGTACTCCAAAACAGATGAAATGATATATGATTCAATTTAAATGCAGTTATAATTACATTGAACTGTATATTATTTCATTAAATATGGTTTAATCAACTGTATATTATTTCATTAAATATGGTTTAATTGAATACTTCCAGGTTTAAAATACTTTTCTTTTTTTCAATGCCCTCAAAACTAGAATTTAATAGAAACTTCTGGGAGTCTGATGACTGCACCCAAGACTTTTGGAGGGTAAGAAATTCTTTCATTTCTTCATATAATCCAGATCTGCATCCCTTGTTTTTATAAAAAGTAAATGTGATGATATTAAAACTAACTACCTGAGCACCTGTTATATAAATGTTTTTACTATGTTCAATTTGACCACAGCATTTATTTTTGTAAAGCAACTTCTAGATATGAGAATGAGGCAACAAAATACAACTCATGAGTGCAAAACCAAGTCTTTTATTAGAAATATTCTGGTATAAAAATGATCATGCTCTACACATTGTCATTAAATAATTCATAAACATCCAGGCACTGAACTTTTGATTTTTTTTTTGTTGTTTTTTTTATAATTTTGATTGGTCAGTACATTGAAGCAGACATATTTCAATCCATATGGTCATCACATACATTAATTTACCACCTATAGAAATCAGCACTTTGAACACATTCTAGGTTTTGTTTTCATTTTTGTTGTTGATGATGGTTTTTTGTGTTTTTTAAAGGACTTTTGTTATTTTTGCAACATAGAAAACTTGGTAAGGAGGGAAGAGAGACACAGAAAAGAAACAAGATTAGGAGTAGATGATGAAGTCAGAAGTTAGGAATAAAAAAATATGTAGAAAAAGGGGGAAAGGAAAAAAAATAAAAAAAGACTTCACAAGCACAAACCATTTCACAATTTGGGGAATAAAAGGGAAATTTATTCAATCTTTTGCCAAGATACAGGGGGAAAATGCAAAAAGGATGCTTAAGACCTGTCCATTTCTTTCATTTGGGTGTGACATTCATCTCATTGATTCCTTTCCCTTTAATGGAAGGCAGATATTTTTCGAGGGATAACTTGGTTGGTCCTTTCAACTACACTTGGTGGCCATCTTTTTGAAGAGCTTCCTCCAGTAGCCCAGTCACTGGAAACAAGCACCTATATGATGCCTTCATGGAGTCAGATTTGGTTTTACCTTCTCCTCCACCATAATAACAGCATCTGTACTGAAGAGATCAGGCGCATTTTCTGGTTTATCCTCTTCATCAGCCCTTTTCTTGTGGACTATTGCCACTGGCTGGATTTAAATTGCATGGTTGCTATAGCTGACATATGTCTGTTTGGTAGCCAGAGCTGGTGGGAAAAAATACAAGGCACACAGATATCACCAATTAATTAATGTACATAAGTCAAATATGTCAAAAAACCCAGAGCAGAAACAATTAAAAACAAAACAGCAAACAGTCCAGATTAATCACATGTACACAATGACAGAAACCACCATAGGAGTCCCACAAATATTAGCCCCAGGCCTAGGAGGGCAGTCAGATATGAAAAAGTTTCTGAAACCCCAGGAAACAGAGTTCTGTCCATATTTCTGAGGGGATACATGCTTCCTCAGTCCTGCATTTATTATATATTAATCATACACACACACATACACACACACAGCATTTATATATATGTACACACTATTTATTTTGAGGGGCCCAAGAATGTACTCACTTTGCTAGAACATAACAATTGAGATGGACAGGTCCTATGCCATGAAGTGCCTTATAGGTGGTAACCAGCACTTTGAATTGCTCATGGAAGCTGACTAGCAAGCAATACAGCTTGCATAGCAATAGGTTCATATGAGCATATTTAAAAGTGCTTGTTACTTCTCACACCACTATATTTTGAAGCATCTGCATATTCTGAAAGATCTTCAAGGGGAGTCTCTTTTAGAGCACATTGTAGTAATCTAGTTGTGCGGTAACCACTGAGGTGAGTAACTGTCTAAAGAACCTTGCTGTCAAGGTTTGTGTCAACTGGCACACAACATAACCCTGTATAAAGGCTCTCCTAACTATAGCTGTGACATTCTTTTATCAGAAGATGTGAGTTCAGCATGGATTCTCCCAAGTTACAGATCTGTCTTCAATAGGGAAAAGCTACTTCACCTAATGTCAATGATGAAAATGTCCCTGATCCCAGGGTGGGCCAAACTATTATAGTTACTCAATCTTGTCAGTATCGAGATAAAAAGTTCTATTCCTTCAACAGTCATCAGATACCAAGTCTGAACATTGACTAAATATGTATGGCTGTTTTCAACTTCCAAACTTCTATCCCCTTTTGTAGAATTCTTGTTATAAATACATAGATATTGGAAAATCTGTCTTTCTTGTTTTCCATAAATTCTAATTTTAATTTTATTAACACATCTGGCTTATTTAAAACCTGCATGGATATATGTATGCATTTCCATGCATATTTCTTCAACTTAATGCAGGGATATCTCCTAGTCTCCCTAGAGAAAAAACACTAATTCTACATATTTTAAAAACTGAACACAATATTGTACATTTTCATAATATGCATATTTTGTACATATTTTTCACTGTATAGCACTTTTTAATATATGCATGTACATTATAGTTATAAACCAAATTTCAATGTTCTAGAATGTATTTGTTTTATGTGCATAAAGATTCTGACATATGTTAGTGAGATCTGAAAAAAATGTATAACCAGTCTGACATTTTTGTATAACTCCTTACTCTGCTGGTAAGCAAGGCTAATTGAGAACTAAAAGTAATGGAATCTATGTTATTCAAAGCAGATTTCTTTAACCTTTAAGATAAGTTGGGAACTTATTATTTGGGGGGGGGGATGGAGAAACAGACATGAACCAATGCAATATATCATGCAAAAAAGCAGCAGTGCTTGGAGAATAAGACTCATGTTGTGCAATTTATTTCTCCCCTGGGGTGTAATATGCATTAAATGGCAAAAGATAAAGAAGGACATTGGAAAATGAAGAGGGAGTTTTCGAGGAGTTGCTCTTAATTAAATACCCACTTCCAGAATGGAAGATTAACGTCCATACAGATAACAGATTAACCTCCATTATGGGATTATATATTTTTTTAGTAGTTGGAAAAAAAAGGTAAATATGATATGCAGCACTCAGGAGCCTTAAATGATGCAGAGAGAGCAGTTTCAGCATTGAGATGGAAATAATATACATCACAATAGGGAGGAATCTCTGGGAAGATAAGAGGAAAAGGCCTAGAGTGCATTTACAGGTGCTTATGTAGAGGTAGAGGGTGTTGCCTAGGGAATGGCTGGGTACCATTTATCTGAAGCACTGCTAAGTGAACATTAAATGCCAAAAATATTGTTTCTATGGAATGTGCATGGTCATTTCCACACAGTCAGATCAACTCCATGGCTTAGATTGGATAAAAGTTAATTCTGTCACCAAGGATTCTCATATTGTGGCTGAAAACCAGCTGGAGGTGGTCACAAGCAATGTAGAAGAGGGTTGCAAATATAATTTAGATTTGACAAAGAGTGAAAATGGGAGCACTGTTAAAATTTGCTTCACACTTTGCTTTTTTATTTTGCCATACTTCGTACTGTGAGAAAATGTGAGAATCCTTGAGATCAGAAAATTAATATGCTATTCTTAAAAGAGAGTGGTATTTTTATTTCTAACCCTAATCTAAACATTCATCAGGGTTAAGCTGCAGTCTGAAGAACTATATCTGTCTTTCTTGCTTATTAATCCAAATCAGACTCCACCATGTCAATTTTCTATGGAAAGAAGCAAGGAAGAAAGTGAGATTTAATGTAATTTGTAGGTTAGCCATTGTTGTACTAGATGATCTCTTTTTTACAATGGTTTGATGAAATTAGGTGATACGAACTATTTTCTTTTGTATTGTCTAGGCAGAGGCATTTCCTCCTGCTTTTTAATACATTTTTATTGCTTTCCCCATTTTGTTTTTTCATAGAGAGAGTTTCCACCCATATCATCTCCAAAGACCATGGTACAAAATTAATATATATCCCTCTTAAATCTACTTATCATTTTATTATACAAGGTTGAATTTTACTGAAACTTATGTCAGCCTTGATACTTAATATTATTCTTTGCTAAAATTTCTGTAATGTTTAACTTAAAGGGAGATCTTCTGTGCTCACTGCTAATATTACCATAAATCTTTTCAAATATTTCATATGTTCTCTTAATATGAACTGTTGAATAAAATACTTTGTGATTACAAATCTGGTTTTGATACTGGATATTGTGAATTCATCCAGAGATTTGTCTTATTTAGATTGGGATATATTTTAAATGAATTATAAATGCAGATTGATATTTTGATTTGTACTGATACTTCTATTTGAACAACTCCTGGCTCAATTTCTAATGTAGACAAAGTTGTACACAAATAAACAGACTATAAATACGAAAGAGAGAGAACTGTTTGTTGGTTGTTTTTACTGTACTGGAACCAGTCTCCTCCTTTGTTTGCTCTGAATGTTTAGCTCTTCAGGGTTATATTGCTGTTGGTTTCCATCCTCCTAACTTTGGAAAACGAGTATTTCATGGCTAAAAGCATATCTCAATTCTACTGTTCCTAAGATTTCTCCATCCCTGCCTAGGAAGCCTAATGCTGGAAATAGAAAGCTGAATGTGGTTGGTGTTTCTTTATCTGGGATGACGTCTTTTTGACAAATGAACTTTATTGAAGATTTCAGGTGCTGTTATCCTCAGATAACGATTAGATGGGCCATAAGAAATCAAAGATGACAGCCCTATTTGTTAACCAAAGTGTTTTCATAGCCGATATTGCCTCAATCAAGGTCTGTAAATTATTTATTCTCTTGTTTATTTAAAGATACATGACCTGTCATTGACAGAATGAAAAATGTCCCTTCCTTCCCTGGTAGACAACTCTATAGCATCTCCTGTTCCCAGCATCAAAACTGTGGTATTCTCCCCTGAGTCGCCTTGACATGTCTCTTGCAAATCATGTCAGCTTCCATTTGGACTGAGTTGGATCACCAAATGCGAAACATGTAAGAATTTGAAATGACGACAGACTGCAAAACAGCTTCTTTTTGTGCTCTGCTTTCTATGTGAATTGGTTTATATTGTTTTGTGTAGTAAAGGAGATCTCAACTATCGACTTC
>JANHFJ010002810.1:76118-86604 GCA_032468195.1 Cerberus rynchops
AGCGCCTCGGGAAGTGGCCCAAGCTCCGTCAGGAACCTTTCGGGATCCATCAGGCGCCTGGGGCGGAACCATGTTGTTGGCTCCGCCTCCCTATGGTGAGGGGGCGTGAACTATATAAACAAAACTTTCTAAAGCACATATTTTCCCAATATACCCCTTTTCTGAATAACCTTATTATTCTTAATATATACTTTGAGGGGAAATATAAACTCTCATGACACAGAGTTTTTTTATACACATTATTATTGAATGTATACTCTATATATTTATATATAGTAAAATATGTAAAAGAAGGAGATAAAACATTGTCATGGACCATGATTTATTATAGCTAATATTTCGGGAACTTACAGTGTGTGTGTGTGTGTGTGTGTGTGTGTGTTGTTTTGAATTCTATTTGATAGAATACAAATCAATATTTTTGTGTGCACACATTATCATTGAGCTGTCCTGAGACCTGAAAAGGAGATAAAATAGTGGGAAAGAGAAGTTTCAGCTGGACTGTTGCTGAGTTTAGCAAATGGGCACTGCATGAGTACCACTATCATTATTGATGGCATCATGCAATCAGTGTGACTGTATAGAGCAGCACATCATGATTGTATCACAATATTTTCTGTGAAATGGTCTTTTGCATTTAGCTGTCCAGATTTCATGGAGTGCTTCATTTTTCTCCTGTTGATCTAAGTGTAATGTTGAAAACAGTGAGATTCAGGGATAGAGAGCAAATTTCAGTCACATAAAACTGTAATCCTAGGGAGCACCTATGTTTACAAATAGAAGCCTATGAATTCTTTTACTAGAACAATCAGACAGCAGAAACAATGGTTCTCTTATGCATCTAATATTATAAAGGCATTTCAGAAAAACAGATTTTCTGTTTCTTAAGTGATTAATTAATTAATTAATTAATTATGTGATTAAGTGATTAATTAATTAATTAATTAAATGATTAGTCCTGACTTGAACTTCTAGTCTCTAGATACAAATCTCGGGAATCTCTAAAGTTTGCCTTATTGTCAATCCTGAATTAAAAATAATTATATTTCCAGGAAATCCTATAAGAGGAATTCTCTTTCTGCTCCTTTCCCATATTTTCCTTCCTCTATTACTTTCCATATATATTCCCACAGTTCCTTTAGGCTTCCTAGGCTATGTTCTACCATTTCTGATGAAACTCAAAAAGATAAAAATATTAACTCCTATTTCACAGCTCCTGGAAATCTTATTTCCAGAATCTATTTCTGATTCAATACACAATGCACAAGGTATATCACACATACAGTAGACAAGAGCTGAGGTTCCTTCTTGCTTCTGTTCTTCAGGTTACTGTTACTAACATATTAGCCCAGTAAGTGGGGTGGAAAGTAACTTGGATTACTGGAACATAATTAGTGTAATGGAAACACACTGAATGGGGAAAAGGCTCAATCTACATTCCAGCTTCCTATATATAGGACTTGACAACAAGTAAAAGGGAGGAGGAAGGAAGAAGAAAAAAATTAACTGATTATCAATTTATTTAAAAAGAAAAGATGGACTTTTAAAAGCTAAGTGCTCATGCCCTCTGACTGAAGACAAAATATAAGTAAATGAGGTGGACAAAATCAAAAGTTTGAAACAAATGTTTTTTAAAAAATTATTCATTTGTATGTTCACCTGGAACATTAAGGACATCTCCCTCAGACATTCAGACACAGGGAGAGCATCAATTATCAAATTAAAACACACCTACAAAACTGCAACTATTCTGTCACTAGATATCTGCCAAGGGTCAAAGAATAGTTTAATTGCCTATGTTCAACAAAATCATTTCTATATATTTGTCAGAAGAGTCAAGCACAAAGACTTGAGAAAGTCATGTGCTCAGATTTCCAGATATTCTGCAAACTTATCAACAGATCAGTCCAAGTATACATGGTACACAAGCCTCAAACCACTTTCCAACATTTCCAAGCTGTCTACTGAAGGTGGATGAGAAATTACCAATTACTTTGCTTACAAAGGGAATTCATGTTGAGTTGTCTACAGCTTTATCTCTCTCTGCCAGGCACCAATCAGGTTATCAGTAACAATAAATTTACCAGGAAGATTGAGAAACAATTGTGAGCATCACTGCAAAACAATAGTTGGATGGGTCTGCTACCATTTAGATAGCCAATAAGTGAGAAACACGGGTATTTTTTTTTCTTGAAGGCTATAACTAGGATGTTTTCCAGTTCAGTCCTTTTGCAAGATGAATTAAAGGGCTATAATCCAAAATACTCAATCTGTTTTACTGGAAGATTGGATTAAATATGGATTCCTACTAAAATTTTGGTTGAGGAAGCCATTTTACAGCCTGTGCTGTCATGCTCAATCACTGAAAAAGATCAAATTTCTCTCTTGTAGAAGTCACCTTTGTATTTAACTCAGACTGTGGGAAGATCATATTTCCTCCCACTCACTTTCCTTAAATGCCTCAGAAACTTACACAAATATTGTTGGTGTTGGCTGATGGGGCACTGGATCGAAACCTTTTCACTGATTAGATGACTAAATTACCTGGTTTTCTTTGGCTTGGGACACTATATATATAAATGGCCTAATAAATGGTTTGCCTACTTTGTCTGAACCATATGAAACTATTTCCTCTCCAATATTCATCAATGCACCTTTTTATCATATGTGTTTAAAAATATACTGTATGATATCAAATGAAACATCATACTTTGTTATGTTTGTATTATGTGGCCATGCTATATAATAATAAGTGATTGGTGACATTCTGAGGTGATATAAATCATTCTGAAAAATGTATTCTGTTCTGGGTCAAACAACAGTGCTTCACATTATGCCTTGTTTTGATAATATTTGAGGGCATTGCTCAACCTAAGGCTATCTTTCCTCATTTATACCAATGTATAGTAGTTCTGTTTGAGTACTGGACCTCTAGTTCTGTTTTCATTCATTATCCTAATACCTACCAGCTAACTATTATCCACATTTCCTCACAATTGTATAATAAAACAGTTTAAGTTGTCTTTGGTTTACATTAAAGAAATCAGTGCTTCCTGCATTCCATGCTTGAATTTCTAAAGAAATGGGGAAAAAATTGGAATTCTAATTCATCCTTATTACAGTTATTCTTTCATACGAGCTTGCTTGGATAACTTTGGGTGAGTGAAAGCTACATTTAACATTAAATATAGTTCTATGTTCTAAGACAAATATGAACAACAATGGGCAGGGGATGCACAGAAGACCATATGTAATTGTATATGGTCTTGGGAGACAGGGCAAAGAGAGTTAGCCAAGGGAATAATCAACTAAAAGATAATTTAGCTGACAACAAGAATGTAGGTAGAGAAAGTGGCTAAGAAAGACTCTTGCTTAGATTCTTGGGCTGTAAAGGGGATGAACTATCACTTGAAAAATCCATTAATATGACCTTATAATAAAGTAAAAGTAGTTCAGCTGGCCATGTTTCCTGTTTGATCTACCTCACATCACAAGACTGATATCATGTTAAACATGTGGCTAGATAAGAAACAGATTTCTGTTATTTCTTCTTTATTTCTGGGGTAGGTGACTTTTTTTTAAACAAAAAGAAAAATCCATATTAAGGCTTGTTTGATTGTATGCCATCTAGTCTATGCTAATTCTCAATGACCACATAGTTTTTCTCTAGAACAATCTATTCCTAACCTGGTCTTTTGGATCTTTCAATAGTGTATCAATCATGGTGCAACTAAGTCCATCTATTTTGCTGCTGATCATCTTCTTTTTTTCTCTTCTTCTCCACCTTAGCAAGCATTGTAGACTTCTCAAGAGAGTTAGAACTTCACATAACATGTCCAAAACATCTCAATATGAGACTGATTATTTGTGCCTCAAATGAGATTTTGTTTCTTGGTGTATTTCTTATTTTCTTGGCTGGTGTTAAAGTTCATAAGTGTTAATGCTCTTCCTATTCTGCTTTTCCAAAGCCCAATATTAAGGCTCAAGCTATAATTTTTGAAGAGAAGTCATGATTTTTGCAACTTGATCCAAGAAGGTTTTAAGGGCAGAACAAATAACACTGGGGATTGCCTACAGTCTGCAGACTCGGGCTTTCCAGTTCTAATGTAAGCAATTAAATTTTCTATCAGGACTTATATAGGATATACATTATCTCTGAAACATATTTTATTTTCTTAAAGTACAAGTCTATGTATGTTAATTTTAAAAATATCCAGAGAATGAATATCAAAAAAAACAAAACAAATACAATTACATTGTTTGCCTGTTCATTTCTGGATTTTGTTTAAGTGTTTGCTTTAATTTTTGAAGTTCTAATTTTTTAATCAAAATATTTGAAGAAATATTGTACCCAAAGGAGTCTACCTGATGAACATGAAAATCAGTGTCTGAGACCCTGTTCTCTGGACCATCACTAATAAGGCCTTTTCAATGAGAATTCTGTACAAGCACTAATAAGTTCTTTCCAATAAAAAAAACCTTTCCCAAAGCATTTTAATTTTAATTGCCTTGCATCGTTGGATTAATTTTACTGTGTTTTAGACTGAATTTAGATTACTTTCTATTTTATTATGCATCTTTGTGTATTGTCTTGTGAAAGAAAACACCCTAAAAAGGAAAAAAAATACAATAAAAATAAATTGCTTGGTTCCCCCTATAAACTCATATAAATGTTTTCTGTGCAATCTTCAAGCATAAATCAAGCAGGTTGCCAAGAAATGTTATCTTTCAAAAATGTGTGACAAGCAAACATTCAGCAGGAGAAGTTTCCCCTGGTGTGCAAATATAGTAATGACAGTAAAACTACACCAACATAAGAGCTACAGTATACCAGAAAAAGAATTGATCAGATAATCAAACAACTGCTAATATTTATTTCTTTTTTTCAATGTATATGGCCATCTGCTCACCACATATCGTGGGGCAGCAAACAAGAATTAAAATAAACAATAACGACATCAGCACATACTGAAAGAAAGAAAAACCAGAAAGTCCAGTTGCCTCTTGAAAAAGTACCTTTGGGACAAACTAAAAAACACCACATACACCCACCTGGAACGGTGCACATACAGCCATGCACTCACGAAAAACAGGCACACTTAATTTCATGGCCTAATGCCAGGAAAAATGTTTTTAAGCCTTATGGGAAGGCCATCAGAGTCAGGGCCATCTGAATCTTGGTTTGTTTTGTTCTGAATCTTGGCTTGTGTTGTTCCATAATAAGAACATTTTGACAACAAAACCATGAGTCCAAAAAGCACCTGTAAGGGATGTCTCTCAAGACTGGATGGTTCAAAAGGAAAATATTGGCCATAACCAAAATCAACTGGAACAACATAATGAGACACTATGATTTGAGATCCAAGTTGCAACCACACATTGACCAATTGAAATAAAATGAGGTGCAACAGCCAAAAACAAATCTCTTGGGAGGGGGAAAATGTTTTCTAAATGCTATTATGTGCTTGTATGAGTCACTGAAACCTACTTCAAAAGAATGTTGGGATCATGATGAAGGAATTACCAAAAAAAATTACACATGGGAGATCACTTTTCTCTTTAAATATACTAACTTCAATGGAGAAAGCAATTAAGTTTGGAAGAGTTAGCAGTAAAAGGAAACCAGGCTGTCAAAGATCATGGTGACTGGATACTATCAAAGCTGACACCAGCCAGAGCAGAGAAAAACTCAAAAAATAATGCAAGATTGGAAAATGTAGTGTGACCTGGCCCTTAGAATCGCCAAGAGTTGGACTCAACTGAACAGATAACATCATCATCAATATATTTATATTTGTCCACTAGTTATTTAATAAGTAGAGGTCAGAACTGTTTATAAATGTAACATTCCACTGTACAGATGCAAAGATAATATAATGGAGTTGAAATTGGAGCCACGGGACATACTGTATGCTGACATATACAAATATATGCATACATATATCATACATTCACATATCCCATGGTTCAGAAATAAAGCAGCAAAAAATAAATAAATGTATATTTTAAAAAAATCCTTTCTCACTCCTATAGGTGATATGTGTTTTTTTCAATCTCTAGTTCTGTCTTATCCTGTGGTTCAGCAATAAAATAAAGGAAAAAAATGCATTTCTAAATTTCCTTTATAATGTTTTAGATATACCACAGATCCACTTCAGTGCACACTTTAAATTGTTAACAGGAACTGTGTCGTCAATCTCATTCTCTTTGCTCAGCTTGTTCACTAGGGAAGGGAGCAATATACTCCCTAATCCAAGCAACTGTGATTTGTTAGTGCTCATGGGAACAAAACCAATACACAAGCTCATCAAACAAAACAGAAAACTAACTGATTTTTTTGCATTCAAAAAATCTTGTTCCAGATTTTTTTTTGGTTCATAGGCAACTGGATTTAGTTTATTTTAGGCTGTAAACAGACTAAGATTTTGATCTGAAATCAGTGGTATACTGCCTGTAATGTGTATACATATATAACTGCATATTCTTGTACACATGCATATTTATTTATTTATTTATTAAATTTATATACCGCCCCATCTCCCAAAAAGGGACTCGGGACTCGAGTCACATACACATAAACACATACTCAAACAGAATGTATCATGAGGCAGGAAAGGGTTCCAAAAAATGGGATGGGTCAATTCTGTTCTTATGCTTATCCTGTATCCTTACCCAAAGTTACTGAGAATGAGTTGGGCAGTCACATAAGTTTTCTTAAATAAATAGATTCAAATTCTGATTCCAATCAATCTGGCCCCTTAGTTTATTTTCAGTTTTTCAAAATCAATTTCTAACTGCATTTTTGCTGTCTCCAATTTTTTAAAAATAATTATTTAACTTCTTAAACTTACATGAAATTTCTTTTACTGAAGAAGAAGGAGAATCCCTGATGTAATGAAACTTGCCCTTCTGAAAGTTAATATTACAAGAAAAATACTGTTATCAAGCCATTTTCAGAGGTTATTAAGAGAAGAAATAGGTGAACTCAGCGTCCATTTGAAGGCTCCAAACCATGCTAACATCAGAAGACTTCCTCCTGGCTCCAAAGCTCTGAAACCAACTGGAGACTGCTGTTTTACTTTCCATGTTGGGAGCCTCTGTGAGATGGCCTTGTGAGCAATCTTGTCTTCTCCTTGATCAAGAGAAATGTTCATGGAGTTGATTCATTGTCTGGCTCCTTTTTCTGCCATGACTGCTAGCTCTGCTGTCTCTTCAATCCACCATTGTTTCCCCAGAAGTCCTAAAATGAAGGTGAACTCACTAAGTGGTTTTGCAAACTTGCCATTTTGAAGATTTCTAATAGCCTTATACTAGCTAAACACATAATATCAGAAAGTGATTAGAAAGTGACGTTAGAGGTTTGATTTCCAAGTAAGGAATGGTGAATGAGCACATCTCTGTATGGAGACAATGATTATGGTAAAGACCAAAGGACCAACAAGTATACCAGTCCCACAGAACCTCTCTGGATAAGGAACAAATGGGATAGTGATCCGAACAGCAGCTCCTTGTGAGGACACCATGGGGCAGTGATTTCCTACAGGTTTGATTGACAAAGGGAACCATCATGTTCTCAGCTGCAATGGAGTCTTTTAAAAGCCATTGAGCTTGCTTTCTCATAGTTTCTGGAAATTATCTACTTCACTATATTAATGATACTAGAGATGTTCCAAATAACAAGTTTGAAAAGCCACCTGGTGAGTTTACCTTTATTCTTGAATAAAAGAAAAACTAACTACATAAGCTTAAGCCAAGATATAGAAGCAAATGGCAAAAAGCTAAATAAGAAATTATTTTTAAAAATATACAAACAGGCTAAATGGCTAGTAACACTTGGAACATTAGGACTTTTGCTAAAAGATTGGGGGTCAAACTAAATGAATAAGCAGTATATTCATGTAAACATGTTTAGTCTATAAAACTAATAACAGATATTTGAGCCTTTATGTTTTCAGAAATGATACACTAGAAGGGACTAGTGACTCCATGCAGGCAAAGAAAAAAGTTATTATTGATTTAAAGAGTGAGCTTTAAATTGTACAAAATCACAAATAATGTTGTGAAATTTGAATCATTTCTTTTGAAGAAGGGAAACAGAGACTTGTAGCTAAAACAGCAGAAACAATGTTTACTTACTGTATATGAATGTATTATTTACAAAATAAGAAAGCAAAATTATCAAAGAAAATGCTTTGAAAAACCTTAAGGATGAAGAGTTGAAACAAACTTATGCAGATTTACTAGAAAATAAATAAACTGTGGATTACAACATAGAAATGGTTTAAAGAGGAAATATAAATGACAAACCAAAATCGTAACTTGGATAACAGCTTCTTGATAAATTTACAGAAAAGGGTTCCTAAAGCAATTTCAAAGACTGAAAAAGAAAGGTAGGAAGATCAAACCCTACAACAGCATTTGAATGGATCAAAGGTTATGATTGTTAGAAGAAAAATCAAGGAAATCAAAGTTAATTTGTTTGACTAGGATTAAAACAAGATATAATGTGATAAAGTTCTGGAACCCTCCTATGGACTTTTTCCTGACAACTGGACTAAAACATTAATGATTTATGGATTTGCAAAAGATAATGGATGGGCTATAGGAAGAAAAAATATGCATGAAAGTTATAAAGAGGACAGAAATATTAAGATTGCCTGTACTTGTTGTGATGAAGATCAGAAGTTACTTCTTTAACTATTTTTCTTTTGTTAACCCCCCTCTCTTTTCTTTCTGTCCTTATAATTTCTGTATTTTTTTCTTTTTGTTTTCTCTTTCTTTTCCATTTGGTTTGATCTTTAATTATTTTTAAAGCTTTCAATATTTTTTTTTTAAAAGTAAAGTTAGTGAACACAATGTCCTTTAAAAGACTCCACCATGGGTTTCTTTCAAATGCACTCAAACCTGCAACAACCCAACATCTCTCAGTCTCCTCAAGAGAAGTCATCAGAACACATGTGAATGATTTTCCATCCTCTAATTGTTTGGAGAGGTTCTGTGGGACCAGTCTACTGACTGGTCCTTCAACCATAGCCATGGCATCATCTCCACTCATTCAGATGTATTAGCTTCCATTTGTCACCCAGAAGTATCGTCTGTGAGTAGACGCTATATCAATTTCTGGGGGATACTGTACTGTTCCAGAGGACAGAGGTAGCAGTGAAGAAGATAAGCTTTCTACATCTCATGAGATAACAATATTTAATAGGAGAGAGTGCCCTCATTCTGCTTCAAGGTATAAATTGGCCAAAAACAACTTGAGAGGCAGTCTTTCAAATATTATTATGAACTATTTGATTATTGGTTATCATTTCCTCTCATGAATTAGCTTCTCTGTAACAGAAGAAAAGCTCTAGAAAAGCTTTCATACATGTGGTCTCTGGTGCACATTTTTCTGAACTAGTATTGATCCATGAGTCACCTTCCTCATATGTTTCCATATATACTTGAATTATGTAAATATATTCAATTTATATTAAGCTACTATGCTTCTCTGTCAGCTCTTTTGTCTTATACAGAATATGAAATTCTCTTGAACCAAAAATTGTTCTCAAAGTGGGTTTGCATTATTGATCACTCAATTGACAAGACCAAACATTTGCTCCCCCCTATTCTCTTGTTCAATTATAATGAGTACAAGGGTCTCTGCAGCAAATACTGTACATATAGCTTACATTCACAGATGGGGTTGTATGACAATGTATTTCAATGATAAGAGTCTTAAGCTTGTACTTTTGTGAAGTTTCACAATTCAGTTGTGATATGACATAATTTCTGAAAAGACATAATTGATGAGGCTCATTCCTCCACAGCTATAAAAATGAGTACAATAATAATTACTGATAATAAAGATACATACTTCTTTTTGACAAACCAAATATGTAAATATCATGAGAGGTTAAGTTCAGTTTCATAGATATTTAGATTTGTCTGAAAATTAGCAATATATATGTTATAATCAGTTTAAAAGATGCAAGTTATTTCAGTAATTCCTTTTGCTATCTCTAAGTTAGGTGCTTTCTGACAGCTCTTCTTATTTTGGATTCTGTATATAGCAATATTAATCCTCTGAATAAGGATATGGAACAATTAACATAACAACTAACAATTATATATTTTAGTCAATTAAGACAGTACATAACAATGAATCAATTTTCAACTTGAGTAAATCATTGCAGTTTGATGGGAGCTATGTTGGAAAAACACAGAAAGATAAATCTATGTATAAAAAAATTGACAAATACTATGTGGGGACCTGCTCTGCAGAAGCTAGATGTCAGCCCCATTCAATAGACCAGACCAACAAATCAAGTCTATCTTCTTCTTCTTTCAGCTGTTCCTGTTAGGGGTCGCCACAACGAATCAACTGCCTCCACCCAACTCTATCCTCAGAATCCTTCACTCTCACACCAATCACCTTCATGTCTTCTTTTAGCACATCCATATATCTCCTCTTTGGTCTTCCTCTTGACCTCTTGCCTGGCAG
>JANHFJ010002810.1:97264-108903 GCA_032468195.1 Cerberus rynchops
TCTGGCTCAGCTGAATCACGTGGTACAGCTGTTTTCCATGCCTCTACTGTTCCTACTACCGAGGCTGCCTTATAATGTAAGCTGATTGCTTCGAAATTGCTGTAATTTGAAGCTGTGTGCTAGTGCAGAAGGTGAAATGCACATTCAGATAACTGGTTGTTAAAGTATGTGCAGCCCACCACTGTCTTCTATAACATATAACAGAGTTGTGCATACGCCTGACCCTACAGCAACAAAAATGATGGCAGCTGATGTAGGTTTTAGGCATCTATCGTAGTGTCCCTACCAATATGTGGATTCTCTCTATGGATCAGAAATACATTAACTCAGTTTGCATTTTAATGCAAAAAGTGTGGATACTGCAGGAACACATACTGGATGTATCCATAAAAAGACAAGTACCAAAATGCATTATTAATGGGGCCATGTTTGCAAATGTTCAAAAATGTGCATAGTTTGAGAAATGCACACAAATAACATATGCATTTTTATGCAGGCTTTTTTTTTCTTAAGTAAAGAAATTGCAAGCTGAAGCAGAAATGAGGTGATATGAACATAAGATTGGGGGAAATGAACACATAACTACAAAGTTGATTGTCACTCTATTCTTGCTGATGTGCTTGAGCTTGACAAGGAAATTTTTAAATAAAAATAAATAGAGAAGTTTTCTTTCAGAAACGAATAAATTACAGAGTATACTTTGTTTTCTACATCCTAATCATGGTCATACTGATAAGTAAACACTCCAATAATCCTTTCAAACAGAAAAAGAGCTTTTAAATTTAAAAATTTAATCCACCTGGAGTCATCTTTTGGCAAGATGGGCAGCAAACACATTTAATTAATAAATAAATAAAAATAAGATAGTATTAGCAGAGGGAAAAAAAGCTTCCACCTAATTAAGAGTCTCTGTACTAAGGTTTTTCAAATTGTGTTCTGCAGAATCCTAGAGTTCAATAAGAATTTGATGGAATTCTCTGAGAGACTAAGGAGGAAAAATCATTCAAATGCCGCCAATTTTCTTACATTTTCAAAGTTTGAAAATTCTTTCTGTAGACTAATTTAATGTATGATATTATTCCTTAAACAACATCAGATCCACAGGAGCAAAAATAAAGAGCAACAAAGGTGCTTTTCTCTGGAAAAAACTTATGATTATTATCATGAAAAAAAATCTATACTCTTTTTTTAAAAAAATCAAAACAGATAATTAGAGCCACCTAATTATAAAGAGACCTGGAATAATGTCAGGTTGGTAGCTATAAAATATCTCATCTCATTCATCATAATATAACACCTTTTGTTTTATTATACTAAACTTAATACTACTAATACTACTAATAAAACCTTTTGTTTTATTATACTAAACAAATCAAAAAGCCTTATTAAAGGAATATGTAGCATCAGGCACCAATGCAAGATAATTTGCAGTCATGTCAGAGAGAAAAAACCCTCTTCCTATAAGGTGTGCATAGCATGCATAATGATGGGACTATTTCCACATCCTCCTTAATAAACTTGCATTTGTACAGATGTTGAGAGATATGAGGTCAGGAATGCTCAGGACCCCAAATAATGCCTTTTTCTGTGAAACGAACAGAGCATAGAAGAACAAAGTCTCATCCAAATAGGCATTGTATTTCTGGCATTTCACTACTCTACACCAACTGGGAATCAAGCTTCACAGACAACCATTGCCTGCCAGGTAGTGTTTACTATTTGATTAGCTAATGGGTCACACTCTAACACCACCTGATCTGGCAGGGAAAACAGGACCCAAGAAAGCTTAGGATCAAAATAATGGCATTATTTTCTTTGGGAGTCTGGCTGCTGCAAGATATACCACCTCATTCACGGCAATGCAATCAGTCATAACAATTCTATGTTGCTAAACTGCTCAAGTATTAATTAAAATCCCAACAACATTCCAGCTGAGAGAGAAAATACACTGAAGGATGAATGAGCGAATGGATGCTCTTCTCTATCCACTCAGGCAGATTTTCTTTGGCTGATAGTACTGATAATAACAATAGGATAGAAGAAGAAACCTATGAAGTAAATTAATGTGACATTAGTAGGTAAGCTTGAAAAACTGTTGTCTATAAATTAGATTAATGACTTTTGAATGAGTACATTTATTAATAATTATAAAGCACAAGGAAAGTCTTGATCTCAGATCTCATACACTTTATCAACCATATGATAAAGAGATGAGATATGTTTAAGAAATATTAGAGTGCTCTAATTTCAGTTTTCAGATTTCTTTAAGCCTTGGTATCTTTTATTTTTTTAAAAATGTAAAACTTTATCAAGAGACCATGTTCTACTGATAGAATATTGGTTATGTTCAACTAAAATGGTGTTTTGGGAGTAAGACATGTTGATCATGCAGCACATTGAACACAGTTACATGCCAGAACTGTTATGCTTTCCCTGATCACTGCCTCTAAAGAAGTGCAGCCTGAAGGCATTTGATCTTTACTCAGTCATACTTTGCTCAGATTGAGGATTCAGGACAGGAGATGGACATTTTGCAGGATATTGTACAATATTATTGCCCTCTCTTAATGTCATATTGAACTCTGTGCTGGCTCTTGACCAGCTGCATACCTAGCAGCCACAGCAGAGAACAGGCCTACAACTCTTCTTCGGATTCCTGTAGTTCCTATTATCTAAAAAGTAACAAGCCCATCCCATGGAAGTGATTTGGATCAGGCATATTTTCTTATCATCGGTAAACTGAAGCACAGAGTTAGGTAGAGGCAGAGTTTATAATTTCCAAATCAATTCAACATAAGATCTTCATTCATTTTTCTCATGCTTCAAGTACAACCCATGCTCTTAATTTCACCATTTTCTCATGTGATATTGTTAGATTTTTTAAAATCATTATATATGTATAGTTATAACTGCTATAATTATAACTACCAGCTGTAAAAAGAGAGGGAGAGTGAAAGAGAGAATAGTTTGGGGAAAGATTTCAGTTTTTCCACCACGATCCATTATCCTGTTATCAGAAATGGTACAAGGTCTGAGAAGAGAGACTGGAGGAACAAGATATGTATAGCCTGGAGGACAGAAGGGAATAGGATGATATGACTGGAACCTTTATATTAAGGGTGTGTATAAGGTTCAGGAAGGCAATATTTTCAATATTAAACAAAAATCAAGAACATGGGATCATAACCTCAAACTGAGAGGAGGGAAGTTCAAAAGTAACGTTAGCTTGGAACCAACTTCCGAGGTAGTGGTCAATCACTAACTGAGAATAAACATGCTTGGGATAAAAACATATGGGCATCATCTAGCAGAAATAAAAATAAAAAATAAAAACAATAATTCAAAATTAATAAAAAATAAAAAAGCTCAAAAGTCAGACTCAATGGGACCACTAGGTCTTTTTCTGCCATCCGTTTTTTATGTTTCTGTGTTTCTATCTGCACCTTCAAAAGTGAGAGTTACCAAAGTACAAATCAAAATTACACAAGGAATAATAATATAGTCATTAGAGCTCTAGAAACAATAAATCTCTCAAATCTATTTATCACTATATAACCTTGTTAGAAGAAAAAGATGGCTCCTATTCTCTAGTGGGTATGCCTCTTTTATGCTCATTATAAAGATAATAGACAATTTTGCATTACAAATTTAATGACATATGTGCGCTTGTTTGCTTATCTTGCATAATTCTGCATTTGAAAGGCTGAGGTTGCCATAGTCTGAAAACCATATTTCAATAATACCAAAGCATTTTAAAATTCATTGAAATGTGGTTCCCCAGAAGGAAGGACTCACTTTTTACCTCTTCCTCCTGGAAATCTTGAATTTTCAAGGATGGTACAATCCCCACATATTTTTGTAATATAGTGTATATTCCATAGACAATGATACCTGTCTTTCAAAACCAAGAATTTCTAAGGAATGGGGTGGGGGAATGTAACGGAAGAAAAGAAGAAACCAAAATAATGTCACAGGTACAAGAGAACAGAAGAAAAGAAAAAGAGAAAAATAACCCAGGAAAAAAGAAGATGATAAGTTGTCCATATGATGAAAAACCAAAGTAGTAAAAAAAAAAACCCCACAACATAAGGAAAACCCCAAAGCAGAAAAGGTGTGATTTCAATAGTTCCTGAATGCTATCAAGTCACCAATGCAAAAGTCTGAAAATTCAAACATGCCAGACCCATTTCATCACTGGAGGACCTGGAACAGAATGGAAGATTTACTCGTCCTACCCACCTCTGCCCTCTCATGGCCATTACCTTCTCCGCTGACTGTGATGTCCCAAAGAAGATAGGAATGAAGGCTAACCACACAATGCAAGTAGTGTACATGGTAAACCCAATGGGCTTGGCTTCATTAAAGGTCTCAGGAACCCCACGGGTCTTTATAGCATACACAGTGCAGGTTACCATGAGGAGCATGCTGTATCCAAGCAAACAGATGAGGGATAGGTCAGAAATGTCACACTTTAGGACTCCCCGGGCAAAGCGGGGGTATGTAGTCCGCTGGTCCTCATAGTCGATGACAGAGTGTGAAGGGTCCACAATGAACCAGATACAGACCCCTAAGAGTTGCAGAGATATGAGGCTGAAGGTGATGACCAGCTGGGAAGCAGGGCTGATAAAGCGTGGAGCACTGACTGACTTCTTGCCCTGCTCAAAAATGCGATAGATGCGATTGGTTTTGGTCAGCAAGGCAGCATAACTGATGCTCATGCCCAGGCCTAGAAAGACACGCCGCAATGAGCAGGTGCCCAAGTCAGGCTCAGCAATCATCAGGAAGGTGGTGGCATAGCAAAGAAAGATACCCGTCAGCAGCACATAACTTAGTTCCCGCCCTGAGGCCTTGACAATGGGTGTGTCGTTGTAGCGCACAAATGTCACCACCACAAAGAGGGTGGCAATGATGCCCACAATGGCAATGAAAACTGGCACCACAGCCCAAGGAGAGCTCCATTCAAGTTTAACAATGGGGATGGGGATGCAGCCAGTGTGGTTCTCATTGGGGCGCTCACTGAGACGGCACACCTTGCAATGGAACTCATCATGCTGATATTGATATCCATCACAGCGCTCACAGTGCCAGCAGCATGGGATGCCTTTCACCAGCTTCTTCTTTTCACCTGGTTTGCATGGCTGGCTGCATATGGAGGTGGGCACACGATTGCCTCCCCCAGGCCAATGCAGCCGCTCCATCTGTAGCAGAGAGAGAGAGAGGGAAAAAGCAAGAATCTCAGCAACCTACCCAAGCCTGGGTCAGAAAAAGATATTGGGCCTACCCAAGAATCATTTAGTGCTAAACGATTGCTTTTAATAAATACCCTATGACTATCATTAAGTGTTGTATCTTATGATTCCTGATTATCTTACCATTTCCTTTTATGTACTCTGAGACCATATGCACCAAAGACAAATTCCTTGTGTGTCCAATCACATTTGGCCAATAAAGAATTCTATTCTATTCTATTCTATTAAACTTCATGAGACTTCATATCTTTATTTCATGCCTAAGTCAAAAGTATCTACTAAACATGAAATCAAATCTGTAAACATAGTAAATGACTTTAGTTGAAATCCATAGTAAATTACTTTAGTTGAAATGGAACGACAGTGATTACAACATGATAAAGGAACTTCAGCCAAGCCAGACACATTTGGTTGCTTTGTCACTGGCTTATTATAGCTTTATTGTACTGAAAAGAAGTTGTATCAATTGCACAGTTCATGAAGCAATTCAGTCATTGTTCATTATCTTTCACTAGACCAGATGTTTGATAAATCATTTTTCTCATGCTTTTTGTTTGTTTTAGACACAGTCTATTTCAGATTTCTGAACTATATTTTCAGATATCCTGAAGAATACTTAAGCAGATCTTCCCACTGTTTCTGCTATTATGGTTACTGCTATTGTGGTTCTTCTATTGCATTTCTGACAATGATCTAAGTCAACAAAAGTCCACAAAGTTTTAATGGTCTTTCCATAGCCAAGAATACAAAGGTGTCTACAAGAGCTATACATCCTAACATCTTTTTAAGTTTATAAGTATCTTTTATTAGTTCACATGAACTAATATAGAGATCTTTCTTCAAGCATTGTTAAATTAATTTCACAAATTAAACTTTCTGGATGCATATTCAAAATATGTACAAGAAAGTAAAATGTGATAAGTATATCATTCTACATGACATATGGAAAAGCTAATGCAAAAAAGAGATAAAAATGAAAGAAATGATTGAAGTTCATATATATTTCCATGGAATGAGTAAGATAAAAACTAATATAGTCATTTTCTATTGTTGTATTATTATAGTTCAGTAACTCCATCAACACATAATTAATTTGTGCAATTTATTGCCCTAAATAATGATTATGACCACAAACATTAAGTATTTTTAAAAAGGTCAGCTCATGGAACAACCTTGCCCAACAGTATCCCCTAGGTATCATAGATAAAGTTCAACATTGTTTTAATCATTCAGTCATGTCGGACTCGGGGTGACTTTATAGGTAAGTGTTCTCCATGTTACCCTATCAATTACAGCTTCTTTAGATAATGTGACCTTGCATAAAAGACAGCTTAAATACAAGCTGTCAGATCTCTATTGTGATTCTGCCATTTTTCTTGGGAAGCGGGGGACCCTGAATGTATGATTTGGTTTATTGCTTCCTTCCTCACCCTCTCATACTATGTAACCTTTCACTTTATAACCTTTATCCCTGTGCTAGAGCACCCTGAGATTTTCTCACCTTTTGGGGAATGTAAGGAGAGGGGAGGACCATGTGGGTTGTATCATTCCAAAAGTAGCAGATGACGACCCTAGGAAGATTCGCTTATCATGTTCTCAGGACGGCTATTGCAACAACATTTCCACACCTGCACATTGGTTGAATCTACATCAAACTTAAGGGAGGGGTTTCTAATTCCTAACCGTGTTGCCTGAGGGGATCTCAGAATCTGCTTTTCATTTGTCTGGCTATCACTCCTATTCAATAAAAGGTTCCTTTTGAAATACTACAGTTTTGAGTTTTTACTTTCTTGAATGAGGAGGAGAGGCTGGACCTTATATTCCCAAAACTTTTCCCTCTGCTTAAAGCCCGCCCATTCCCTCAGAAAGTCATGTTCAATTAAAAAAGGTGGGAGGGACAGACTTATTGATCTTCCTTCTCTTCACCCCAATTAGGTGCTAAAACTAAACTCTGATCTCCAATCTCTTTCCATTAAAAATAAATTACTTTATGTCCACCTGAAGAGTAGAAGGAAGCAAGCAAGAAGAGGAAAAAACCTGCAACTTTTCCCCCTGAACTGAAAAAAAAAGACATCTCCTGCTTCACATACAAAAAAGACATCTCCTGCTTGATATACACCCGTGACTTCATGGCCACTACTGACTCCACCACCATCATCAAGTTTGCTGATGACACCATTGTGAGGGGGCTGATTTCTAAAAACAATGAGATGGCCTACCTGAAAGAGATTGAGAACCTGGAGAACTGGTGCCAGAAGAACAACCTCCACTTCAAAGTCAGCAAAACAAAAGAGTTGATAGTGGACTTCAGCACAAAAAGGGAGAGGAACTATCACACCACTATCATAAATGGGAGCCCAGTAGAGAAAGTGAACAACTTCAAATACCTCTGCTGTGTCTGTGCATGCACAGAACTCTTGCATTACCTAATGCTTTCCCAGTGAAGAAAAACCCTGTGATTTGATTGGCTGCAGGCTGACAGCTCTCTATAAAAGCCTTCCTGAAGCCCCTTATTAGTTAATCAGAGCCTTTAATAAAGAAATACTGGTTCATTGTTGGTCTGACTCCTCTTATTCTACCCACTATATTACACTGGTGATGAAGGTGGGATTCTAAGAGCAGACCAGACAAAATCTCTAATCAAGCCATGGCAAGGAAAAAAACTAGCAAAACGGATGACATGGCTTTAGCAGTTCCATCCCTCACATTTGTTCCCTACAAACCTAGGAGAGAAACATGGAGCACATTTCTGGAGTGATTTGAATTCTTTCTAGACAGCAGCAACCTTGAGGACCTGCCCAAGAAGAAGAAACAGTCCGTGTTTCTGAACTATTGTGGATCAGACATCTTTGCAATGGCAATCGCCCTCAGGGCATCACAGACATTCAAGGAAGTTCTGTGGTTGACCCTGATGGTGAAGCTACAAGGCCATTACAGTCCCCAACCTTCCAAAATGTCCTGGCAGCATGCCTTCTACAAAAGGAACCAGGAAGAAGTTTAATCCATCTGCGATTACATCACAGCTCTGAGAAAAGCCACAATCCAGTGTGACTTTGCAGACCTGGATAGGATGTTATGGGACAGACTCATGTGTGGATTGAAGGATGACAAGTTTAAATGAAGACTGATGGCAAGAAGCACCCTTATCCTTCAAATTGGCATTGAAGAAACCACCACAGCAGAGGTAGCATACAAGCCCCTAGACCAGAAGAAAGCATCTACCGTCCATCAAGCAATCTGTGAAGCCAACAATGGCTCAGACTTGACAGAAAATGGTGAGGTCCACCTGGTCAAGCTCACAAGGGGACCCAAGATGGCCACTGAGGGTTGCAGCACCATGTGTGGGGGTTGCAGCAGGAACCATGCCAGGCAACAGTGCAAATACTTGGCCGCAATCTGCAGAAGGTGCAATAAAGGAGGCACCTACCAAGAGTCTGCAGAGCGAACTTGGGGGAATAAGCAAATGCCCCAACCCAAACACAAAAGAGCAGCCAGTTCAGGTGAGGACTGGCCAGACAGAGAACACTTGAAGTAGGCTGATTCACAATGAAAGCATGAACAAACCAGACGACTGGAGAACACATTCCGCAGTGGAAACCCCAGAGATCCAAGAGTCCAGTCACCATTGAAATCAACAAACAAGAGTGCGAAATGGAATTGGACACCAGATCAGTGGTTACAATAATGGCTTGGGACACAATAAAAAACTCATGCCAAGCCTAAACAAACAGAAGCTGCAGAAATGCCAAACTATCCTCAAAGATTACCAAGGAAACAAGATTCCCATAGCTGGATGGGAAAACATTCCAGTAAACTACCAGACCTTCCAGGGGCTCTTTCACTCATCATTGTCAAGGGGAACCTGCCAAGTCTCCTGGGGCTGAACTGGTTCGATGTCCTGGGTGTGACAGGAGTTGTCCACAGAATGCGGAACAATGGGACTGAGGAATTCGCAGAGGTTTTCGATGACAAGCTTGGCAGGTACAAGGGGACCCCCATCTCAGTCTAGACCCCATGGTAGCACCTATAAGAATGAAACCATGGACAGTCCCCTTCACACTCAAGCTGAAGGTGGACAAACAACTAGACACCTTAATCAAACAGGGGATACTAGAACCGGTAGACCGTGCCATAAGGGAAACTCCAACAGTAACCCCCATTAAACTGGATGGCTCAGTCAGAATCTGCACTGACTATAAATGTGCAATAAACAAAGCCCTGCAGCATCATGCCTACCCAGTCCCAATCATCCAGCACCTTTTACATTTCCCCGGTCAAGGGCAGATATTTGCCAAGTTTGACCTGGCCCAGGCATATCAGCAATTGCCTGTGGACAGCAAGACAGCAGAGGCACAAATGATAGTCACCCATCAAGGCACCTTCAAATGTAACTGGTTTCAATTTGGAGTCAGTGTGGCATCGGGACTGTTACAGTCTCTATTGGAGTGCATTTACAGGGAATCCCCAGAGTCATCCCCTATTTCGACAACGTGCTAATCATGGCCAAAGATCGGGAGGAACTCATCACCAGACTGAGGGCGGTTTTGCAGAAGTTCCGAGAAGCCAGATTGAAGGTCAAGAAACACAAATGCCACATAGCCCTCCCAGAAGTCGAATTTCTAGGCTACTTCATAGATGCCAAGGGCATACACCCCACAAATGACAAAATCAAGGCAATCCAGGAGGCACCCACACCCACCAATAAAACAGAGTTGCAAGCATTTTTAGGACTGCTAAACTTCTGTAGCATCTTCCTAAAGCATAAAGCAACCATAGCCAAACCTCTACACAGGTTGCTGGACAAGAAAACCATGTGGATTTGGGGGGAAAAGGAAGATACCACATTCGGGGGAGTGAAAAGATTGATTTCTTCTAACAGCCTGCTCATCCAATATAATGAGCAACTTCCAATCACACTTACATGTGACACATCTCCCTTTGGAGTGGGGACAGCCCTTAGCCACAAATTTCCAAACAGCAGGGAAGCCCCAATTGTCTTTTTCTCCTATACCATGTCGCTTGCAGAAAGGAATTACAGCCAGCTGAACAAAGAAGTGCTGGCAGCCATAGCAGGGATCAAAAGATTCATGAATACCTCTACAGAAGGAAGTTCCAACTAGTGACAGACTACAAGCCCCTACTAGGAATCATTGCAGGTGACCGGCAACCTCCCCCCAAGTACTATCTCCGTGCATGACAAGATAGACAGAGTTCTTAGCCTCCTACAGCTATGAATGAGTCTACAGGCCAGGGACAACCATCACTCATGCAGATGCCTGAAGACCCAGCCCCGGTTTCACAAGTCCTCATGGTCAAGAGTCTACCGGAAAGCCCATTGACAGTGGAAGACATTGCTAGGGAGACCAGAGCTGATAAGACACTATCAGCAATCCATAGATAGGTCTGCCAGGGCTGGCCAGAAAAAACTCCTAGCACGGAATTTAAAAAGTTTGCAACCCGACAGCATGAGATTTCAACCCAATGAGGCTGCTTACTATGGGGCAACAGAGTAATCATTCCCAGATGCCTACAGCAACACATCCAAAAGGCTCCCCATGAAGGCCACCCCGGAATCATCCACATGAAGGCACTGGCACAGAACTATTTATGGTGGCCATAGATTGACAAAGACATCGAATGATGGGTCAAACTCTGCCAGCCTTGCCAAGCATCCTAACCTGCCCCACCAGTAGCCTACCCCACACAATGGGACAACCCCAAGAGGCCATGGTTGTGGCTCCACATTGACTTCTCTGGACCCCTGCAACGCTACATGCTCCTAATCATCACGGGTACCTATTCAAAATAGATAGATGTCCAGAAGATGACAGCAACAACAACTGAAGCAGTCATTGCCTGCCTCAAATGACTGTTCATCACCCATGGCCTGCCAGATGTCCTTGTCTCTGACAATGGACTGCAATTCACAGCGGCCCATTTTGAGGAATATCTGGCCAGCCAAGGGATCCGGCATGCACGCTCAGTGCCGTTTCATCCTTCCATGAATGGAATGGCTGAATGGACCATAAGAACCACAAAAGAGGCCCTCAAGAAAATGGGACCAGGAGACCTGCAGGAGAAAATCACCCAATTTCTCCTCACACAACACACCATACTGGCAACAGCCATAGACAGGAGCCTCACAGAACTTTTAATGGGTTGAAAACTGAGGATAGGGCTCGACAGGCTACACCTGGACCAACTTGACAACCACCCCAATGACCCAGAGCCAAGCCTCAGAACATTCAAAGAATGGGACCCCCACTGGCTCCCAGGCACCATTGTAAGAACCACAGGCCCGGGAAGCGAACAGCGAACAAGCAGCTCTGGACAGAATTCAATGGAGGCAGAGCAAAAAGACGCAAAAAGCCCCGGACGTGAGTCAATGGA
>JANHFJ010002812.1:0-12522 GCA_032468195.1 Cerberus rynchops
TCTCTGGGGGCAATTCGTTCCAAAGGGAGGGTGCCCCCACAGAGAAGGCTCGAACCCTTGGGGCTGCCAGACGACAATGTCCAGGCAATGGAACCCCAAGGAGGCCAGCCCTGTGGGAATGAGAAGAAAGGACTCATTGGAAAATATCTTGCTGTTGGAAAAATGGCAGGCAAAGGAGAAGGGGATGGCAGAGGATGAGATGGTTAGATATTGTCATCAAATCAGTGGAGGTAGGTTTGGGCAAAACTCCAGGAGACAGAGGACAAGTGGCCTGGCATGCTATGGCCCATGGGTCATTTAAGAGTCAGACATGACTTAGCGACTGGACAATAACAACACTTTGATGAATAACATTTAATTCAAGTTATGGGCATCGCCTTTACATCAAAATAAAATAAAATCAGTTCCAATTTCTTCCCTAGAGCACTTAATTTGTCTGGCCATTGTCTCCTTACTGGTCTGTACTTATGCATGCCGCTTTAACCTTCAGTGTGAAAAAGGTTGTGTATCTCTGGTTTATGCTTATTAGCTATAACTGTAGTCCTACTTGCTGTGTAGAATTTCTGCAGAAGGAAAAGTTGGATGTTCTTAATACCCTGAAGAGCTTTACCCAGGCTTCTGATGACAGCTTTGCTTGCATTCTCCTCCAAAAGGGATTGTCTGGGTTTGTGGGCCCTTTGGAGTCTATACAGAACTTCTTCTTCTTGTGCCATATCAGCCATCGGACATTGGTGATCATGTTCCTATTTTTATCAACAGCCGCATGAAAAAGTGCTGTTGAGTTTAGTCCAAACCAGTCCCTTAGATTTTGAAGCCACGATAGCAATAGCACTTAGACTTATATACCACTTTATAGTGCTTTCCAGCCCTCTACATATTGCCCCCAACAGTTTGGGTCCTCATTTTACCCACCTCGGAAGGATGGAAGGCTGAGTCAATCCTGAGCCTGGTGGGATTTGAACCAGCAGACAGCAGAAGTACTGCAGTACTGCACTCTAACCACTGTGCCACCAAGGCTCATGATGTTTTTCTGCCTGGACCTCATTTGTCTTCAATCTTTCCTTGGAGGATTAAGTGAAGTATGCCATATTTTTCCGGGTGTTGCATCACATGTCCAAAATATTCTGACTTTCGCTTTGTTATGGTTTTGATTATTTTCCTTAGCTTTCCAGGGTGGCTTTATGGAACAGATAAAACCAATGCTGACATGGAGTCCAGAAAGTTCTCCTGTACTTCCTAGTGGGAATCATCAGAAGTGGTGGCACCTTTCTCCCCATCTTAGAAAAGCTGGTATTTATCACATCAGGAGGCTCTACTCTATTGCTGGGGTAAACACCATTTATAATCCTATGTGATGAAACTGACAGAATACAATCATGGCCTGATGACATCGTCATCCCAATGGGAATTTCTTCCAGCTCTTCAAATTCTCTCTCCTTTTATAAGACTGCTGTCTTATAGTTGTTGCTTGAAAAACTAATTACACAAAGATGCATGCTCATGTATGCAAGGATGTGAACTTTTGAAGAAGTCTTCATGCAGAGCTGACCTGGCATCTGCGATGTTTGATGAATGGTACCTGCCAAGACTGATAGCTACTTCTGTACATTTCCAAAATTCACAGGTACTTAGGACTTGTTGTAAACAGACATTAGTCCAGGATATATTTAGAAGGAGTCCAGAAAAGAATCTAGGCAGTTGGTTGAATCTGAGATTATTTTGAGGTGAGTGTATACACACAAATAAATATTGAAATGTTTTCTTGACGAACTTCAATGCAACAGACTTTACATACAGCTAGCCACATTTCCTCTGTGATTCAAGTAATTTTCATGCTAAGTTCATTACACAAATAACATACATGCCATAATTTCAGTCAATTTACTAGTTTTGGGTGATGACTTCAACATGCTAATAATGCAAATCAACACAAATGATGTAATTGGTGTAATTTTGAGATGAAACCATCATGCTAATTATGTAAATCCCTGTGATGTCTTTTGCAAGCAATGTTATTTCCTGTGACACTCTACGGGAAGTGAAAGATGGACTTTTAAAGAAATAGGATAGGAAGAGTGTTAATGCTTTTGAAGTTTTGTTTTGGAGAAAACTCCTGAAATTATCACGGACCAACAAACAAATGAGCTGCACTGGCTGTCTGTGGCCTTTCGGGTGCAATTCAAGGTGCTGGTGCTCACCTTTAAAGCACTCCATGGCTTGGGACCCGGGTACTTATGGGACTGCCTGTTGCCGCCGTCAGCCTCCAGCTGACCGGTGCGTTCCCACAGGGTGGGCCTCCTCGGGGTTCCATCATCGGGACGATGCTGTCTGACAGCCCCGAGGGTCCGGGCCTTCTCTGTGTCGGTGCCCTCCCTGTGGAATGAACTCCCCCCAGAGATTCGTACTGCTATGGATCTCCAGGGTTTCCGGCACGCCCTGAAAACCCATTTATTTCAATGAACCGGCCTGGCCTGACACCTGAGGGTTTTAAATTAAATTTAAATTTGAATTAATTTTATATTTAACTACTGATTTTATTTAAATTTAAATTGTTTAATACTGTCTTTTAATTGATTAACTTTAATTGAACTTTTTAAACTTAAATTTTAAACTCTAATGTTCTTACTGATCAGCCATCATTTAATTATTTTAATTAGATTTTTTAATTGTTTATGTATGTTTTTTATTGGCTGTGCACCTCCCCGAGTCCCTTGGGAGAGGGGGCAGTATATAAATCTTGTTATAAATATAAATAAATAAATAAAATTTTGCCTCATTAATATAAAATATTAGTGTTAATATAGACATATATTGGGGGTTTCATCATTCTTAAGCCTCAATGTTTAGCTTCTTCTCCCTAATTAATAAATATTGCTTGAGTATGAAGAGTGATGTAGAAAACTAAGAAAAAATCAACCATTTATTACAGATACTTTGTTTCATTGTGCACACATTGCAGTATGTTCCTTGTGATCAAATTATTATATTTTTTCCGAAAGGATCAGCTGATGTTGTTGAGTTATCAGACACAGGAAACGGAGTTCTCCATTCCTGTGCTGGCTTCTGCCTGCTTGTGGGCTCTGAAAGGAGCCAAAGCCACCTTGTAGGGATGGTGAAGCTAAGGAGGGGTGCTTGGTGAGGTCAAGGACATATCGCAACTCTCACTTTTTAAATACATTATTATAATTACCTCCCAATTTAAAACCAGTTAAATTAGTGGCTATCACCATTATCACATGCTATACCAGTAGCAAATTCCATACATTAAGTGGAGACAATGTACATATTTAATTATGCAGAACTCAGCTTCACTGAAAAACTAGTCAAATAGTTAAGTATGTTTAAAAAGAGAGGATGCACCTCTCTTCCCCATGTGTGATTTTATAAGTTAAAATATTATCACATACATATCACATGCATTTGCGTTCTCCATCAACATATACAAATACTAAAACTAAAGGCTTAAATTCATATATTTTCCTTCTTTTTCCCTGCCATGAAGAAATCAGAATTGCTTAATTTACAACATCTGAAAGAAGAATGATAGTAAGTGTTAATTTTGAAATGAGCCAATTTTGAATTGTAATTCATGATTTGGTTTGTTTCAATATTCCACTGTTAACACAATCCACATTCCAGTTCTGACCCAATGAAAAACATGCTTAATAGAAACAGGCAACAAGGAAAATACCGAAGCTCAGTGATTTACCTTTTCATGTGATACAGGTCATTGTGGGCTAATCAAAGCCATTAACTACATGATTTTTATTGCTTAGCAAACAGGAACATCAGAGCCATGTGCCTCCATCCTGTCCTTTCCATAAGCAAGCTTCAGTTCTTCAATCCCAATCTGTGAGAATTATGTTTGCCATGAGTGTCCCCCCCCCCCCCCAAAAAAAGGTCCAATATTATTTCAGTTTACCAACTAAAAATTTGAACCATGGTTTTAGGAAGAAACAAATGCAGGGTATGGAGTTCCAAACTTGTCTACAGATTAATAACACTTTTCTTTATGAGTCCTTTATGAATAAATGTAGTATATCTTGGTCAAGTAGAGATGTGTAAATGGATTAAATGGAGGGAGCTGACAATTACAATTATTATTATTAGCAACAATAAAAGTAAGACTAGAACAATGTACAATATTGATACAGTCTTTCTAAAAGTTCAATACAATGTAAATTTCTTTTTTAGTTATCATCCACAGATCTTCTGACAGTTTACATGAATTCTTGGGGAGATTACATGTTCTTTTTCTTTAATAACATCAGGTCTGGATAAATATGACTTCAGAAATGTGTTTTCAAATAGGACTGGAATGATTTGCTATATTTCTTTATCATCCAAAATGTCTATTTTGTGTGTTTATGTAATTTTAGATCATAATAATTCACAAGAAAAAAATTCTTCTCATCTAAAAAAGTTTAATTTAAAATGTTAATATGATAAAAGTCCTTTTTGAAAGAGCAAAACAATTACGATAATCCATTTCAAAAAATCAAAAGGTTAATGTGTTAATTCATGACTAATTGCCATATGAATTGTTGGATAGATTATGGCTTTTGACTATTTCATATTGTTATTAGTAATTTGGATTTTTCTTGAGAATAGCTACTACACATTTCTTTGGGTTTTTAAAATCACATTTGAAATATTCTAAACATGCATATATTAAACAATTCATATATCTTTCTAGTTATGATGTGTAGCTAGGTACTTATATGATTGTTTCTTCATTGTGACAATTCATTCTCTTAGTGGTCCATTTCATACATTCAGACATTATAAAGCTTGTTTCTTAACTTACAATGAGGTGGAAGTTCACTCATAATGACTTTATTTATGTGCATATCAGTCAATGTGTTTTGCTTAACAAGATATACAGTTTAAATTTTGGCTTAGCAATATGCTTTAACCAGCTATATTTTTAAATTTGTGGCCTTCCAATAGATGGATTCTAAAAGTATGCAATGAGCTTTGTGAACAGTTGGCTCATGCACAAATATAATAATATATTATTATACAATTATATTATATAATAATCCTCTTTACAATTAAACAGACTTATATTGGTTTGTGATGTGTCAGGAAAGAATCTTTTGTTCCAATAAAATGTTTAATTAGTAAGAGTCAGTGTCCTCCTTCAGCCTGATTAAAATTTTTAGGAAATACTTTTTAAAATACTTCACTGTGTCTATAAAACAGTATTAAGAGTTTTTGTTGTTGATTTGTTTATCTTCTGCTGTATTTACAGCTGTATCATACATAGATGAATTTCTTCTAAGGAATTCACACTGGTCGATGTTGTCTTAGAGTATTATCTTCACCATAGTTCTGAGAAGAAAGGAAAAGTGAAAAACCACATTAGATTAAAGTTACCTTGAGTTAAACTTCAAGTTGACTTTCATAGTACAGCATTCAAATTTCATTATTTTCAAGATTAGGGAATATAGACTCGTGGGATCCAACAGTGAACTGATTTAGTTAAATACTAATGGGACTGAAACTGAGATAGAGGCAGTGAGAAATACTTAGTAAGTATCATTCTGGTTCTGAAACTTTTTAGCAATGGAAGTGCAAAAGACTTCATAAAATCAATGGAAGACATTCTCCCCACTGCCTTAGGAAGAATCTAGAACTAAGAATTGTGAATGTCATAAAGTTAACAAATGTGGAAAAAGTTAGAGGGGGCCAGTAATTAATTTATTATATTTTGTCTTGAAGAAATGCAGACAATCTGAATAAATGTATTTCTTTAACATAATGTTTATTAAAGGTACCCTATTCTGGCCCACACTATTGTCACCCAGCCAGGTTGCTGACATGAGGTTCTGACTGATGTTCACTGCAAATTCTGGCAAGGAAGCTAGACTTCTTGTTGCTTGTGTTTCAATTTCTCTTATGTATTTGTGGACTGAAATTTGTATTTCCTCTGGCTTTACAGTAGTCACAGGTCAGTACTGTAGTCACCTTTAGAGGTTTGGGGTCCCCTTGTAAACACAGTTCTCTTCCTGTTCCTGAATAAGTGCGTTTGACAAGTCCATTACCATTCCATTAGCGGCAAAGTATTTTGCATTTTTTTTTGCATTTTTTTCCAGACTTGATGCTTATTTTCTTAATTGCATTCTCAATAAATGTTACATACAGTACAAAGCAGCATGCTTCATTAGATGCTTTTACAAATATTTGTTAGTTTTTCAACATTTAATAATAGTCTCATGGTGAGTGTATTATCAAGTTAACAAATAATGCATTGCATATGATTATCTGTTCCCATGGAATATTCCTGACTTTTGCTGTACGATGAACAATTTGTTCTAACTAAAGTTGCCAAAAGCTTTTTCTAGGTCAATATAAGAGACATTCCCAGTGTCTAATCATCTCTCTCTATTTGGATTGCAAAGATGAATTTCCTTTATTTTTGTTCCAATACTTTTAAAAATATTTTTTTATCTTTTTTTAAAGCAAAGCCTCCCAATATTTTGAACTTCACTTACATGGGACTTGAAGATTCTGTGCCTAAAATCAACAAGTGTTTTCTGTTGTGTGTTTTTCTGTTAATAAAGACAGACAAGTTAATATTCAACAGAAACAACTACCTCAAATATTTCCACTTCATAAGGAAATATCAACTCTTTGAAAGAGAAGCTAGATTTAGAGAGAATTGACAAATATCGTGAAATTCAGTTTGTAATATTAGAACACAGGCAGTAAGAACATATAGAAAAAATAACAATATACTAAGACTAGAAAAAAGGTAAATGGGAAAATAGAAAGGATTTTTGTAATTTTCAATTATATTAGAAGAGCAGAAGTTAATTTAGGAAAGAATGGGGAAGAATAAAAAGTTAATTTTAATATCAAAGCCTAGAAATACATACAGAAAGGCCCAAAATCATTGATTGAGATAGGTGGCCATAGAAAATGAATGAAACTTAATTTTTAGTTCTCACATTGCTTTTCAAATTGCACACTATAATTTTTTAAGTGATCTTCTGGCATTGCCCAGGTATTACTTATAGTGTGATCTGTGAACTGCCTCTTCTTTTGCTTCACTCTCTTTTTAATCTCACATCCAACCGTCCGTAAGGGAAGGCAAGAGACACACTCACCTTCTTGTGAAAGATAGCCTCCAGGTTTATGTGTCTCCTACCGCCATGATCGTCTTCCACACCACATGATCTGACCCAGGCAATCAAGCCATGGTCTGCTGCATGACCCACTGCAGCCAATCGCTGAGGCTACCTCTGTGTTCCGCTGAGCTCCCCTTGATCTGGCTCAATGAGCGCAAGCGCACGTGCACACACACACACCTAGGGGTGCTAGGTGTGTCTTACCACCACAGTATTTGTTTCCAGAGAGTAAATCATCTGTGTACCAATAGTTGAAATTGGTCAACGCATTCCAGAGTTATGCTGGAACATATTCATATATATGTATATATATATATATGCAGGTCTGGGTATATATATACACACACACACACACACACACACACACACACACACACACAGTAAATAAAATGAAAGTAACCAAGAAGTGAAAATTCTGGGAGAGCCACAATGTTCCATAACTACTTTATGGGAAAGACTAAAATCATCAGTAGCGGATTTTTATTTCAACATTTTGTATCATAGAAAGTCAAAATCCATGAAAATGTTTTGACATTTTTTTAAAAAAAATCCCATCATCTAGGCTGATTTGCAGAATATGTCCCTAACTCTACTCTAGCCAGTGCTTCACATCATCAAGCCAACACTATTTTCCTAACTCAAGATGTTTCTCTTTGCCCTTGTACAGCTCATGCTCAGATTCATCAGAAGAAATAAGATGATAAAGGATTTTGTAAAATTAGACTAAAACTCTGCTGAAACTCTACTTTAAAAAAAAAAGATTTCTCAGAAGTGTTAACTGAGTTTCAAAAAGGCCATCCATTTTTCCATCAATTATCTTGTATGCTCTGCTCTATAAAAGTGATAGAAGATATATCGTTCCTTTGCTTTTCTTCAAAGCAAGCAGCTTTGAAGAAGTATTTCACACTATTAAAAAATCCCTTTGAGAATTTGAACCATCATATTATTAAGTACAATTATTTGTTTATTTATGGTATTTCTATATAGCCAGACTTCCTGACGACTTGTGGTGGATTACAACAGATGAACATGACAAAATCATACTAAAAAGAAAACAATATCACAAAAATGAATATATTAATGTTAATAAATATATTAATTTTAAAAGATATAACGGTTCCATATGGAACATATTCTGTATCCCAGCAAATGTATAGATTCCAAAAAAAGTTTCTTCCATTTAATGTTACTTTTCCTGCTTCCTCTATTATTCATGTAAAATAATTTAATTATAACATGATTGACTTGTTCTGTACAATTAGGAAAAAAATGCTTTTAATCATAGAGAAGGCTGGATACAATCACCTTTGCTTACTTGTTCAAGTCAGCATGAAGAACATTTATTATAAGCAATTTATACTCAGACCCAAACTGATGGCTATTTGATTTTGTCAAAATCCATTCATAAGCCTCCCGTAGAAGCCTTATTATTTCATAAATTCTGTAATAACTTTTTTGTTTGTTCCCACAGTAATTCTAACAGTGTTCTATTGTTTGACAAGATAAGAAAATGAGGCACTGAGCCAGGCAGTTTGCACGCTATTGTTTGTGTGATTTAAGTCATAGTTTCATGTAAAACATGGGTGTCAAACTTGATCATGTCATGGGCCGAATTGTGACATGTTGTTTGCCTTTGCAGAACTGTGGTGGACATGGCCTGTGCGTGACGTATCTGGCCCACGGGCCACCAGTTTGACATTATTGTGTTTGCGAAATATGGAGAAACTCTGTGATATGTTTTTACATTGCAGATAAAATAAGTAGGAAAACACTGGTAAAATGTCATTTGGAAACATGTTTTCTCAAAACACCTTTCCCAAAGAGATTTTACCAGTGTTTCGAGAAACTGAAAATAAATTAACCAAATGCAAAGGCCAAACCTTTATGAAATGCTTTATGAAAAGTATAGAGAGAGCACCTGAGGTGAGCCTTTTGCCTTCACTAATAGTGCTAAGCTTCTGAAATGAATCCTGAATGAGGCCTTTGTCCAGATTCTACATACTATATTTGACAGCACAGTATCAGCAGTTCACAAATCCTTCACATTTTTGGGTCCAGGAGCTCTTGATAGTTTTACAGAGGAATTATTGTCTTTTGTAGTTCTATAACTGTCTGGTTTGGTATAGCAAATAAACAGGACAGGTACAGATTCCAACTGATGGTTAGGACGACAGAAAGAACAATTGCAACCAGTCTGCCTTCTTTGGAAGACCTGTATATAGGATTGGAAGGAAGATTGAGAAAATATCTACAGATCCTTCACATCCTGGACACAAACTGTTTCGACTTCTCCTCTTAGAACTCTGCTATGGGGCATTGCATGCTAAAACAACTAGACATGAACACTTTTTCTTTATGCCATCACTTGGCTGAACACCCAATTATCACAGAATTGTCTAATATCTATGTATATTTACCAATGTGGCATGGCTGTATTATTATTATTATTATTATTATTATTATTATTATTATTATTATTATTATTATTATCATCATCATCATCCTTCTTATTTTCTTTACTACCCTCTAATTGATATTATTACTATTATTACTACAGTTATTACCTCATGATCATTATTATTATTACTACTACTGCTATGGTTGGTTGCACAGTCAGCCAGATGTTCAGACTGAATTTGGCATTTTTATCTACCTATCGTCCTTTCCAATGTTGAAATGGCAAAATTGACTACTTTGATTAAAGAAAAGAACATAAGTACTTTTGTTTCCATAAAGAGACTGCTTCTGAACTTCGTGCTTGAAGTGGAAAAAAATGAAACTTTCATTTTGGCTTTTACCAAGTAGATTGATAGTTCTTTACAAAAATGGCTTGTTCATATTATTATGAAAAAGTTGTGATTTGTTAATGCCTTATTTTACCTCAACAGAGAAGTTGGAAGTCAATGCTTCTTTTTCTTCTTTTTTCTTATCCTTCCTCATTTTTCTTAATCCTTTTCCTCCCCATTGCTTTTCTATTTACTTTTTTCTTTTGTATTTTCTAATATTTTATAACTCAATAAAAATGGTAAACTGAGAAGAGGTAAAATAAGAAGAAAAATAATGAAATAAAAGGCCTTTCCAAGGACCTGGAATAGGAAGATGTGGATCTTTGATGGTGTTACAGATATTCTCCCAAGATGTAAGCTGTTCCAAGTAAAGCTTTTGCAATTGACTGATGGTGAATTTGTCAATGAGGATGGTGTTCAAATGGTGCTCCAATTTTGGGATTGCATGCACCCAAGGTGCCCATTACTATTGGTGCTTTGTTTGTTTTTGCCACAGACATTTTACTTCTGTTTGTAGAGCCTTGTATTTTGTTATCTTCTCCAGGTCTAGCTTATCTGTCTCCAGGTACTGCCATATCCATAGCCAGACTTTTTTGTCTTTCTTATCAACATTGTTAAGTCTGTGATATTATGCAACAGGTGCTAATTGGTTCCAAGTAATAAATCCATTGCAAGCAAGACTCCTAGGCACTTGAGTACCTCAAAGATTACTTTTATTGGAGATATAATATTGGCACATATCTGGTGAAAACCAATTCTGAAACTCCCACAGTTTTCACCTTATTAAAAGTGAAAGTTTTTCTACTTTCTCAAAACAATGAGTCCTGTGGTCCAATCATCGTGTAGTGCAACAACTGAGTGGCATCACTCCACCTTCTTCCAACCAGGTGTGAGAATATTCTTGGTTTTCAGGAGAAAGTATTTTATTTTGGCTACAAAAACCCCTCTATCTCAGATTCCTTGTCCCTCATCCTCAACTCCAGTGTGGCAACACTGAAGCAGACAAAATGGCTTCAGTCAGAACAGCTTCAGGATTGAAAGCCTCTCTGCTTGAATTCTAAAGTCCTAGACCAATTTAGCTTCTTCTTTTCTATGACTTTCTCTATTTTATCATCCCACCAGTTCTTGCTTTCAGGCAAATGATATTTTTACAGATATTCCAGAGCACTATTGTTGCTAATTTGTTATGCTGTTGTTTGTAGTCAGTCTGGATGATGTTCTTGCAGCTAACCAAGTGGTCTATTATTTCCTCAGCTTCTTTGCAGAGATGGCATTTGCTATCTGTTGCTGTCTTCTCAATTATGGTTTTGTGTGCCTTTATTCTTAAGGCTTGGTCTTGTGCAGCCAGAATTAGTCCCTCTGTCATCTTCTTCAATTTTCATGCCCCTAGCCATTGCCAGGTCCTATTAACTACTTTCCTATATTTTTAATGTACTAGCCATGTAACATTTTGTCTTCTCATGCCTCCTTTCTCTTCTTCATTTAACCTTTCTCATAGTCCAGTGTGGTCTCTCCAGTACTAAGTATGCCTTCCTGGTATATTAGCTTCAATGCATCTTCTTCACTGTCTTTCAGATATTCTTTTAGTGACCTGTTTTCTTCTTCAACCATCTGATGTATCTGCAACATTCAATTTCCCTAGGTAGATAGAGGCTTTCAACATTGCTGCATGGATGAAGGGCATCTTTGTCATTGTCATTATTTTTCTTGTCTTTCTATCCATAGCCTTTAGTTCTGCTGAAAGGTTCAAAGTCTAAGAAATTAGTGAAAGAGGTAGGGTTCAGATGGTTGGAGTAAGTTGGGCTTCTGTGTGAATGTGTGAAAGATTGCCATCCAGCGCAGCAGGCACGTTAATTGACTCTTGCTTAGCTGCCCTTGCTCTCGGGTGAGCTAAAAGTCTGTGATCCGGAAGTGTCAGAACACAAGGGAACAGAAGTGGACATGCTTGCCTCTACCAGATATAAAAAACTGGGTATGAATTATTTGCCTGCATTGTTTAGTAGTACAGTTTTTAGAAGCAAAACCACACAGCTTTTCCCATAGACCAGGAGTGTCAAACTCACATCGTCACAACATTGTCACGTGATATACCACCAGTTTTTTCCCTTTCGCTAAACCAGGCATGGGTGTGGCTGGCACATGATGCATCTGGCCTGCAGGCCACGAGTTTGACAACCCTGCCATAGACAACTTCCTTAATGGCACTCAGAAGAGATGCTATTTCAACTGGCACTGGGCACACAAATCTTCCTGCACTTATTTTTCTGCATCACTGCATCATTCAATTTTCTGAAAGGTAATTTTTTGTAGAAAAAAAATATTTATGCATACTCTAAAATGCTGAAAGTACATGTTCTGACAGGTGTATACTGACAAAGTCAGAGATTGCTGAGGGAGGAGACTCAAGTGAATCAAAGCCATCTGTCAAAAGAGATCCCCTAAGAGACAGCAAAGAAAAGAAAACCCAGGAATAAATATTATGACTACCAGAAGCAAAGAATCCATTTGATGAGGTCTAGCATAGATTATAAAATAAGTCTGAAGAGTAAGAATGGGGCTGTATATCTCCTCCTCCTCCTCCTCCTCCCACCCCCCCCCCCCCC
>JANHFJ010002813.1:140185-146288 GCA_032468195.1 Cerberus rynchops
AATTCCATAATTTACTTTATACTCATCTTCAGTGGTCAGAATTCTCTTGCCTTATCTTAATTCAGAGTCTTAACACTGCCTTTCTTCACACTGTCCTCTCCACAATGGAACTCTTATGTACATGTCTTGGACCTTTTCAAAAATTCTAGAAAATCTTAACATGAGTTCCATTGCAACTGAGTGGCTAATGCAATCAAATAAATAGATAGATAGAAAGACTGATCTAAAAGGCTTTTTCAGTGCTGCTAAATAAACATTGCAAGGGGTAGATCAGTAACAAATTAGAAATTGATTTTCAGGACATTATTTGATTTAACTTGTTTCAAGGTACCGGGTCAAGATAAGTTGCTCTATTAACTGCTGTACAGACACATGCAGCAATATAAATATAGGTGAGGAAAATACTTCCAGGTTGAACTGTTCTGTTCAATTGATTCTCCTCAGTTGAATCTTATGGGAGGTTTTTTCCATTTATCCACTCTCTTTTTCTTCAATATAAACTTACAGTAAAGAAAGATAGACAGAATAGATACACAATACCTTAAATAATGATGCTAAAAGTCCTTTGTATCTGTGAGCATCCCATGTTTCAACAGAAGGCAGTAAAGTTCCATTCTTCTTCATTGCAGATATCTTTTGCACATGGATAGATGGTTTATAAATCATAAGAATTTGACCACCAAAGTAATCGACAACGAACATTTTATGTAGTGTTAGTTTCCTGTAATAAATTATTACCAATAAACAGAAGTGGAAAAAGTATTACAGCAGAGAGCACAAAGTGAAAAACTGACAGCATTTGAGGAAGCTAAAGCTCTTTCAAATACAGATCATATGTTGTATCCTTAAGACATAGGAAAAATCAGGTCAGAAATGAAAACCACAATAGAGAGTAATTCTATTCTCAGCTTTTATATACCACATCAAGTACGATAAATAAATGTTTCAGTTTTTTTTAATAAGAAAGAACTAAGATTAAATACTAGCATGCAAAGCCTGTTAATTTGAATTAATGGAAACTTAAAAGAATAAGCATTATATTTGTATATTGAAAAATTATGTAGGCATAAGTTTCATTGATGAAAACTGTACATTAAAACCTAATTTTTGTTTTCTTGGATTCTCTTGCTTTTTATATAGTCAAGAAAGAGATATTCACAAATGTGTATTAATAAGAGCAAGCACTTTTTCATTGAATTAACATTTTCTTTTAATTGTTGTTGTATAATGTGTGGTGTTTACAAATTTCATAGAAATCCTAATAGTTAAGATATTTTTCTTAAAGTGCAGTTTAATAAACATAGTAAACAGTGCAATTGGTTATCCAAATGTAAAGAGACTTTTAATATAAAAATATGAAGAACCAGGTCCTCTTGGAGAAAAATCTATGTATGTGGTTGCTAAGAGTTCATACCAACTTAAAGGCCCATAACCAATCATTCTAACATAATTCTAGTAGCTTGATCTTTCTAATATATTATGTACCACCCCAAAGATATCTTCAATTCCTGTTTGAAATTATCTGTCTGTCTGTCTGTCTGCCTGCTACTATCCATCCGTATATCTATCTATCTATCTATCTATCTATCTATCTATCTATCTATCTATCTATCTATCTATCTATCTATCTATCTATCCATCTACAAGCTCAGGATCCAAAAAGATATTGACAGATTTGAACACTGGGCCCTATCCAACAAAATGAAATTCAACAAAGATAAAAATAAAGTTTTACACTTAGGCAAGAAAAAACAATTCAATAGGTATAGACTAGATAAAACATGACTTAATGCCAGTAACTGGGAGAGAGGTCTTCAAGTCCTACTGGACAATCACTTGAATATGAGCCAATACTGTGTGGCAGCAACAAAAAGAGCCAATACAATCGTACTCTGCATTAATAGAGGGATAGAAGTTCTAATAACCCTTTACATTAGTAACATCACACTTGGAATATGTCACCACAATATAAAAAAGATTTTGAGGCTCTGGAATGAGTGCAGAGAAGAGCAACAAAAATAATTAGGGGGTTGGAGGTTAAAACGTACGAAGAATGGCTACAGGAATTGGGTATGTCAAATTTAATGAAAGGAAGGACTGGAGTGACATGATAGCACTGTTCCAATATTTGAGGGGCTCCTACAAAGACGAAAGAGTCAAACTATTTTCCAACGCACCAAAAGGCTAGTCAAGAAACAGTGGTTGGAAACTAATCAAGGAGAGAAGCAACCTAGAACTATGGAGAAATTTCCTAATGGTGAGAGCAATAAACCAATGGAATAGCTTGCCTTCAAAGATTGTGGGTGCTCTGACATTGAAGGCTTTCAAAAAGAGATTGGACAACCAATTGGCTGAAATGATATAGGGTTTCCTACTCAAGTAGGGGGTTGAACTAGAAGACCTCCAAGGTCCTTTCCAACTCTATTATATGTATGCTCTATGTTCTAAATATCATCTTTATGGTTTACAGTATATGGTTTAGGCCTTAAAGGTTGATATCTAGCAGCCTTACTCAAATCTGCTTTAGCAGAGGAGAACAATATTAATTACTGAGCACTTTCTGTATTTCTGCTTGATATATTTAGCACTGAAAAGGGAAGGTGGGCAAACTGCTAACAGGAAAGGATCAGATCACCAAAGAGAATGGTTACGGCATCATTCAGTCTAATCCCCATTTGGAATATTGAATGTTGCTGAGAGGTGTTGGAACAAGATATGGAAATAAGTTCTGAAGGATGAGATCGTGTTGCCTTGGCTTTCTGCAGTCTTGCATGGTTGTGGAAGTTGTACTGAGTCAAAAGAGCAGGCAAGGATCAGCGTGATTCTACGTCATAGTCTGTCAACAGCTATAGTTCATCACCAGTCATAGATTGGCCATTTCTAAAGACACAGGGATTTGTTGGAAGCCGCTCATAGGAGAAAGCAGCTTTTCTAATTTGTCTTTCCTCTGGGGTTCCCTCCCTGCTGTCCATAACTCCCTATGCCGTCTTCCTGAGAAGCATTTCAGAACACATGGCAACTGTAGGGGAAGAACAAGAAATCAATAAAGAGAGCCTTTCTACCTTTTTCTTCCAGCGTGAGTGAAACTACTGCAAGGACAATTGTTTTCTATGGCATTAACTATGGGATGTATCTGTTCAATAATTATTCACTAGTAAGTAATTATTCAATAATAATACTTAATAAATAGGGCAGACATATAGCAGGAGTTTATTGTCTGTATATTACAAGAGCACCATTATTTCCAGAACTAATACTGCTTCAGCTATGGCAATTCAACTCCAGCACCCTTAGTACAAAACAACTCTCTCCCTTTTTAAATCATAGCCAGACTGATTTATTTATTCTTGAGACTTTTTTTTTCTTTGTTGCTTTATGGTAATTATGTTTGCGCTTTGTTGATCACCAGTTCTGTATTATTACAATGGAAGGTGACAATTTGATTGTCATCAGTTGCAGAAACAAGTAATTTTATATTCAGCAAGGTGTCAGGTAACACTACCTCGCAGTACTGAGAGCTCCTGGCAATGTGGTTTGGCACCTATACTTAACTGCTTTCAATGCTTGTGTAACCTTTGCTGAATCAGAAATATTGTGCCCACTAGAAATGCTTTAGGCTGGCACGATAGGGTTTAAATTAAACCAATAACCTACAACTACATTGCAGCAACTATTGTTTCATTCTAAAGCAAAGTACTAATTTGGTGGTTTACTATGAAATGATTATATAGGTGAGCTTGAAATTGATACTTTATTCACTTGTCTTCAAGAAAATGTTTTGCTGAAATGAAAAGTTCAGGTTTGGAAATCGGTATCGAGTTACTGCCTAAGAAAATTGCTTTGTTGGGAAAATAGTGCTGATATACCACATTGTTTTGATCACTTAGGAGGAATTTTTGTATGATGCAATGTGTTTTCTGCTGGTCCCAGAATCAGAGACAACATATGAGCCATTGTCATGTTTACCAGTTTAGAACAAAGATGAATTTCAAATGCCTTTCATAGCTTCACATCATTATAATATCGTTTTATGTTCTGTTAAAAAAATAATTCTTTTTTTTAAGAATTACACTACTAAAATGTAATTATTCAAAGATCTTTGGATTCCCCAAATCAATTTTGTAGAACAACTGAGACAACTAAAAATTTGTAATGAACATAATTGCTGTAAAATGTTTGACTGTGACCTTTTTCTTTATTGATAATTGGCTATGTTTATTTTTTACTTTATGTTTTATTAATTGGGCCAAAGCAACACATAGTAGAAGCAAAACCTGTGGATAAATCTGTCACTTCTGTCAATCCTATTGTACCTATTTATGAAAATTCTTGCCCAAGACTGCAATTTTCTTTTCTTTTTTTTCTTGTTATGAGATGAGAAATCAGATACACAGAGAACACATGGCAGAATCATACAACTTTCATGACAGGCATCACAGAGAAGCTAATGTTAAACAGAGGTAGTTTACACGATGTAACATTATCAGCAGAAACAATTCATGAGTCAAAGCATTCCAAAACATATGAGCTGCAGTCCGAAGAACAAGCTTAAGCTATATAAATAAAGCAACAGTGATATTATCGGCTAGATATAAACTGTAGAGATTAATGTTCAAGAGATCTTAGTTGCTCTTGGAATTTTTGGTCTACAACATATTGTGCTTTACACTCTGGTCTCTGAATTTTCCCTGTGTCTTCATTTGTGTATATACACACACACACTCACACAGAGGGAGAGAAAATATATGCATATATTTACACGTACATGTTTTAGCCTGTTTGTCAGTTGCTATTAACCAAAAAATGTCCTCCCTATTTGATGCTCGGGAGTGGCTCTACCTTGTAACTCTGTAAATGGCCTTCTTTAGCTAGCATTGGAGAAAAAGTACATGAAGGCCTCCAAAGTGGTATCTGAATGGTGCAGAAATACTTCGCAAAGTGTCAACATTAGTAAAGATTGTGAGCACCATTTGGTCTCTATTTGAGACAAGAAAATGCCTTGACCCAGCACTGACACGTTTGATGAGTGCTACTGATAGCAACAAGAGAGGAACACATTATCTATTAATAAAAATAGCAAGGCAGCTTAGTTCTGAAAGCAGTCCTCAATTTGAGCCTATCATGTCTTTTGAGCTTGGATCAGCAATATCTACCAAGGTTTGCACTAGGAAGTAAGCAAAGATTGACTTCATCATCTCTTTCTATCCATAATGGTTTGATTCTCCCAGATCTTCAGTTTTCAGGCTCTCTGCCTCTGTAGGCTTCCATATAGCACATGCTCCTGCCCCCTCAATCCCTCCCCCAACAACCTTACTAGACATATAATTGATCTCCAAATACACTGGGTATTTTTCATTATCAAAATACCATTCTATTTTCCTCTTCACAGTCTTGTTAATGTTATGCCCTCTAATCTTTATCCCCAATTGTTACTGTAGAAAGATTGGGAATCTTCTGTAGTATCATACCAATTGGGAGGATATTGCTTATACAAACAAGCAATGGAATTATCTGGGCCAGATGATTTTACCATTTTACCATACAATCCAATCACCGTTCAGATATTTTGTTGTATGAATTTTATTAATTCTTCCAGAAGTCATTGTGATCACTCCCATAATTATAGGAGCTTTCATTCAAAATATTAGTGGGCTTCTGTGTCTCATATCCATTTTAGCCCCAGTATGTATTGCCTATCTAGGAAATGTCTCCTCAGTTTCTGGCTGAGCATATGTGATTTAACTGAAACATAAAAGTGAATATATATAGCAATAGCACTTAGACTTATATACCACTTCACAATGTTTTACAGCACTCTCTAAGCAGTTTACAGAGTCAGCATGTTATCCCCAACAATCTTGATCCTCATTTTACTGACCTCGGAAGGATGGAAGACTAAGTCAACCATGAGCTGGTCAGGATCGAACTGCTGGCAGTTGGCAGTTAGCCTTCACTATTGCATTCTAATCACTTCACCATGGCTCAATATATGTGAATGATTGTATATGTTATTTTGATTTAGATTCAAAGCATTAGAATAGAATAGAATAGAATAGAATAGAATAGAATAGAATAGAATAGAATAGAATAGAATAGAATAGAA
>JANHFJ010002813.1:198083-209876 GCA_032468195.1 Cerberus rynchops
ATTAGACGACCATAACACCATCTCTTTTTCATTTTAAGACTGTTTTTAAAATGCAGATCTACATATTCAGCAGCACATTTTTCTCCATGTTCCTTTCTGTATTTTGCTTGATATTCAAACCAGAAGACGTGTTCCAGCAAACATGAAAAGTAGCTCCCTACTTTGTGACAATTTAGTTGGTCCTAAAAAATATTATCATTTTTACTGCTGCCTACATTTTTAATCCTAAAAGAAGTACAGGGTAGGGTAAAATTACTTTTTATTAGGTTATGTGGTTATTTAATAATTTACCAAATATGCAATTCTGATGCATATTTGTATTTTTTAATTAAGAGAGAAAAGTCGATGACATGCAGATGGTTTTGCTTAATCTTATCTCTTGCTTCCTCTACCACCCAACTTTACTGATAAGGTAATTTATCTGATGCATTGTCTAAGTTTTAACAGACCACAGATCAGAATCAGCATGGTGCTGGGTTTTTTTAATAGTAAATTTGTTAAAGACTACTGCCAAAGTAAAACAGCAATAACAAAAAATCCTCCACTATAAAATCATTAAATACTTTTAAAGCATGTTTGTTTAATTAAATAATATGTTTGTTTTGATAACATAAAACAAATTCACAGTAAGTTTCAAATCTAGTTTTTTACATATATGTTGCATATAAATTATACAAAATAAGTTTAAAATCATTACTCATAAAGGTATGGAAAAAGAAGTTCCTAGACTGCACAATGTTATTAATTTATTTATGAAATTTATATACTGGCTTAATCCAACTATACCCAAGGCAGTTTACAACATAAGTAATAAATCACAACAATAATATAAAATGTGAACCATTTTAATTATTGATTGATTTTGTGCCACGGCAACTCAATAGTGAACATACCAACCTTCCCCAACTGATGTGTCCAACCTGGTCTTTCTGATCTTTCAACGACGGACCCTTACTTGAGTCCAACCAAGTTGCTGCTGGCATTCTCTCTCTGTCCACCTTCCTAGTATTCTCAACTTCTCAAAGGAGCTGGATCTTCACATAATCTTCCCCAGATTTGATAAATTTAAGCCTAGTCCTTTGTGCCTCAAGTGAAAATTCTGAGTTGATCTGTTATACAATTCAGTTGCTTGTTTTCTTGACTACCTGTGGTATATACAAGGGACTTCTCCAACATGAAATTTCTAAGCTGGCAACGTTCAGTTTATCTTGCTTTTTCAAAGTCCAGTCAGTGTTCACCTCCATAGAGTATCACAGGGAAAATCATTCTGGATGGTTCTGATATTTGTGGGTATTGCCACATCACAGCATCTGAATATTTTGCCCAGGGTTTACATTGCTACCCTACCAAGGCCTAATCTGCAGCATATGTCTTGATTACTTGTTCCATTATTGTTGATGGTCTATAGTAAAAGACAGAAGCTATCAACGTTTTCAACAGCATCGTTGTCAGTTCTAAGGCTGCTTACTGTACCTGTTGCCATTAGCTTGGTTATCTTTATATTTAATCTTGGCACTCCTTTTTCACTAGGTTTTTTGATTTTACTAGAGCTTCCAGATCAATTAATTTTCAGTTATCAGTATATTGTCTTCAGCGTAGCATCAGCATAGCATAGTATACAGGTAGTTCTTGACTTACATCTGGGACTGGACTTCTAGCTGTACATTGTTACAGTCATAAGTTTCACCATGTGGCTGTACCCGATTTTATGACATTTTTATGGCAATTATTAAGTGAATGCCGCAGTCATAAATGTGATCCCATTCTTTGAAATGTGTGTTTTTTGCTGGAAATCGAGCAAAAAAATACTGCAGATTGCAGTTGTGACCATGGATGCCGAAACCAGTCATAAAAGCTAGCCAGTTGCCAAGTTCTCAATATGCAGATCTGTGACCTCAAAGGTGTGTGGCATGACAATTTATAGTGACCACAAATGCTTGTAGGTCAAAAAGCACACATCCTGTTGTAATTTTGAATGGGTATAAGTTGAGGACAATCAATTGAGTTCTCAATAGTTATATAGTTTCTTCCTCCAATTTTAAACCAAAGCCATCTTTTCCCAGTCTAACTTCCTTTAATATATATTCAGCATAGGTTGAATATAATGAAAGAATGTAGTTGTCATGCTCCTTTGCCAATCTATATTCAATTAATTTCAACCTGTTCCTGTGGATACCTGTCCTATTTATAGGTTTTACATGAGGAGAATTGGATATGGAATTCCCACTTTCTTAAAGACATTCAGCAGCTTGACATGATTCACATAACTGAGGATTTTCCTATCCGAGTCTTCCGAGTCCCTTGGGAGAGGAGGCGGTATATAAATTCTGAAAAATAAATAAATAAATAAATAAATAAATAATCAGTGAAGTATATCTTGACTTCTTTTTGGTAATTTGAATTTCTCAGTTATCCAGCCTTAGCAATAATGTCTATTTGTCAGCCTTTTCTAAAACAGCTTGAATATTTAGCACTTCCATTTCTGTTTAAGGTTCTAATCTGCACAGAATAGTCCTAAGCATTGTTTTGCTATGTGTTAAATTAAAAATATTATACAGTGCTTTCCATACTGTGTTAAATCTCTTTTCTTTCTTTTTATTTGATATTAGTATTGGTAGACGGACCTCTTTCATATACTGACCATTGTATCATTACTCAGATTTGCTGGCCTAGCTTGGTTAGAAGTTTCAGGGACATTATTTTAAGGTGTCTTGAATGCTGATATTTTTGCTGTACAAAATATCTGCATATTCCTTCCATGTTTGTTTGATCTTCATTGAATCAATTACTATCTTTCCATTGGTATCCATTAGTTTACCAACTTGATGCTGAAACTCCTTCTGAGTTTGGAGATCTTTTGTAAGCCTTTCCTTGTTTTTCTATGACTGTTTCAATCTTTTCTATCTTTACAGATATTGTAATACTGTTTCTTGTCTCTTCTAATTTCTTTGTCAAGTTCCTTCATGAAATCTATGTCTTTCTTGGCTTTGGCTTCTCTTCTCTTGGCAATTTCTACCATTTGTTCTGACATCCAATTTGCTTTCTTCTGTTTCTTGGTCTTTGGCAGTTTCTTTTCACAATCACCCTTAACAACTGCTTTGATTTTATTCCATGGTTTGTCTGGTTCCATATCAATGAGATTCAGGATTTCAAAGCAATCCCTGCTGTTGTCCTTGACAATGGTGGGTATATGCTCAAAATCATATTGCGAAAACTGTTCAGCTTTCTTTGACTGCTTTGGCTTAACTTGGAATTTGCACATTAATAGCTTGTGATCTGTTTCAGTCAAACCCTAACCATACTTACTATCATAAACTGTACTATTCCAATAATACAATACATTTATTTTCCATGTTCTCCACTTGGTGATGTCCATATATTTAAACATTGCTTTGATTGTTTGAAGACTGCTTTAGCAAAGAAGAAATCATTGACCTAGAAACATTTTGTTTTCTTAGGTTATCCAGTCCAACTATATTTTACTTCTTAATATTTCCAACTTTGGCATTCCAGTCTCCAACCCCAAGCAGCCCATTTTGCTTTCATGTTCTGTAACTTTTGAAAAGAAGTTGGCCATGAAACTGGTCAACCTCTTTTCATGTGCATCAATGATTGGACCATGAACTTAGACACTGCTATATTGTAGTAATGTTCATTAAATCTAGTTGATATTATTTAGGCATTGCATTTCACCCAAATATTCTTACTGATCATGAAAGTAATATTGTTCCTTCCTTGTACTTAGTAAATATAATCTGATTTACTGTGCTATTCCACTATATTTCAGTTTGCTAATGCCTAAAACATGTGTATTCAATTCATTTCATCTCTACTGCACTGAGCTTTCTCATGGTTATGAGTTGTATGTTCCATGCTCTCACTATAATTCTACCTTTGCAGTTTCAGATTTTCTTTTCCTGCATGGCAATTTTATCAACAACAACAGCTGCATCATAAACACTATTTCTAGTCTGAAAAAGCATCCTTTTTTTCCTAATAGCATGATGAGCTCCATCCAATCTGAGGAGTCCTCTGGCATTATATGATAATTTTTTAAATATTTCCTATGCATTGTGTTTTCTTGCTAAAATGCAATCGTTTACCATTGCCTTCTCCTATGCAATATTTTGTCCTTGTCACTAAACTGATCATCTAACTCCAGCATCTTCCTGCTTACTTTACCTTGGCTAGTGGGATGATAATATACACTTTTGGTATATAATCCCAGTATTCTTCATTTATCCTTCCTAGGAAAACCCTGTTTTTACACTGAGACAGCGTAGCAGGATTCGAAGAGGGATGAACAATATAAACCTATAATAAAATAAAGATTTTTGCTGAATTTGGCCAGAATCAATCCTGAAGGGCCTACTGGAAAAACTAAATCTTTACAATTTCTGGAAGTGCATAAGTATGGGAACTCTCTAGATAATGTGACTTCAGGTAGATGGAAATCTTGAGTGGGCATGCTGTGACTTCCTGGTCTGGTTGGCACATTAGTTCAAGGAAATCCAGTTAAAGACTTGAAAAATTGTTCTATACCATATATGGTATTGCTTGAGACACAGTTCTGGTGCGGAGAAACCGGAGAGCAGGAAAAGCCTGCTCTCCGATTGGTTGGGACACACCTTTGTAAATAGTATAAATAGCTGTCAATTGTTTTGCTGTTCGTTCTTACTGGAGTGATTCCTGACTGTAATAAAGAGCTGATTTCACAAATGCAATGCGTCAGTCTCTTATTCCTGCGCTAAAACAAAAATAGTGTCCAGTCCTAGAATTGGAAATTGGAAATGGATTGTGAACAGCATTTGGAAACTTACTCATGCAGATCCTACAGCAAAGATGTAATATAGTGGCATCAAGCTGGGGTAGTGATTGACATAGCGATTTGAAATCTACTTACGCTGTTACCTTACACATATCTGTTTAATTGTTGTTATTTTTCTTTCGGCTTCGTCAGGGTTCATGGTGATTGTGTCAAGTTGTCCCTGTTCTCAGCAAGATTTCAGAAGGGCTGAGAGAGGGGATCTGATATAGCTGGCTTTGTGACTGAGGTGGGACTATAACTCTCAGTCTCCGAGTTTCTGGCTTGGTGGTTTAACTATTATACCAGTTGGCTCCTTTCATTTGAGTTTACTTCTAGGCAACAATTTAGAGAATTGCAATTTGACTGAAAAAATGTGTGTGTGTGTGTGTGTGTGTGTGTGTGTGTGTGTGTGTGTGTGTGAAAGAGAGAGAGAGAGAGAGAGTCTGTTTCTCTTTCTATATGGCACATGTGTGCATGTTCAGTAGTGTTTTTTTTAAAATGCAAACCTAGTGAGCATGAAATGTGAAGAACCTGAAATAATGGGAAATTCGCCAACTTGTCAAAGTTAATTTCTGACCTTGCTTGGCAAATCTTGCCATTTCTTAACCACCAACCCCCTCACCATTCTGTGAGTCCCTGAGGCTGTACAAACTGGCGTGACATCATTCAGTTCAGTTCTATATCCTCTTTTAATAATGTTGAATTGATTCTGCCCAACTTTGATTCCGACAACCTGCTTGTCTTGGGGAAAAACGCTGTGTTTAATCAGTGGCTCTCTCTCTCCGGCATAGTTCCCACTGTGCAGGCCTAGAGCCAAAGACTAGGGCAGTTGCCTGTCATTTCTGTTTCAATAGGCAATGTGGCGCTCTTCAGCTGAAGAGACAGGAGTTGGAACTGCTTGTTAGGACACATGATCAAAAGCCACTTTCTGCTTCCTGCCAATCAAACCTCATGTTGCCTTGTGGGGCAGACATTAAATAGATTTCTTTTTCCTTGCTGTATGTTGTGGGCACTTTGCCAGGTTGACATGTGAACTATTACAAAAGATATCAGAGTTTCCACTGTTTGCTGGCTGTTTTAAAATATTACCAACTTGGCTGGTTCCCAAAGTAGAATATGTTTAAATAATGCATTATGATAAATTTCCATTTGCATTATTCAACTCCTTCATGGTTTGAGGACTTCATAGATATTTTGGGGATGCCAAACCAGAATTTGGTTTCCTGAACGGGAAACAAAATAAAACACCAAACAGTTGAACAACTGTATGACAAATAGATTTGAACAAGATGATTATTGTCTGAGGTTATGACTGAGTTGTCTGTTTCCAATGATGTGTGAGAGTGTGCTTTGAACACCCTGTTGAATATGGTATTCACATTAGTTGTTCTAAAATAAATTCACTAGACTATTTTTGTGTTGAATTTGCAACAGTTTTAAAATCATTATCTTTGCATTCCAGAAATATTAAGTTAATTGGGTAGATTGGGTGGCAGTTCACAATAACTATATTTCTAAATGTCATAAGGTATTATTTTCCCCCTTTCTGTTTCTCCTCCCGAGCTCTGGCTCTCTCCTTCTCTCCCTTCCATCCCATCAGTCTTCATCTTCTGTTTCTACATTACTAGCTGAGCCTCTAGGTTCATGGCAATAAAACTGGTGGAGGGTTTCTGAAGCTGCATTTGTCAATTTTTAAAAACAAGTCATTTAAACAAGTCATTCTCAGAGGACTTATCTCCTTTTGCCCATCTGAATTCTTGTCAGCCACCCTCTGTGTGTCTTAGAGGGGTACTATTTGTTCTAGTGAATTTTTTTTTTAATTCACTGTGTGTGTGTGTGTGTGTGCACCAAAAAATGTGCCATGGCAATCTAGACAAACTCGTTTAAACAGTGAACTAACCGTAAACAGCTGCTCCCTCAATAAGCCATTCTTTATAATACCCTTATTACCTTCTTGTGTCTCAAATTCTGATTAGTCAACAGTGCTGATTACTGTATGGCATTCCATAGCCTGCCTGCCTTGGGCTCAGCTGCTCGATATGATTACAACACAACTTATGCATTGTTTTTTTCCCCTCTCTCCCCCACCCCCCCTTGGCAGTTTCTGTTCAGGCTATAGGTCTTAAAGTAGACAACAAAGTTTTGTTTTGAGTTTGGGAAATAGCCTATTCCAATGGTTTTTTTTTTTTCCTACAGAGAGGTAAATATTTTAGTAAGGTTCCCCTGGCTTGTGACTTTTGCTCTTTTGCAGCAAGATAGGAAAATCTGTTTGATATTTGCATGGAGTAAATCTATTTCAGTGGAACAAGGGGAAAGCTATTTAACAGGTTTACAGGGAAATGACAAGAATTAGGATAAGAACTCTTAATGGGGGAAAGAATGGATTAATTTTTTAAAAGCCAAGTGTCCATGGCAGACAAGAAAATTTCCTTCAATGAGAGCAATGTTAAGCATAAGGTAAGTAGTGAAAAATATTTTTTTTCTCAATTTTAAAGATCAGCCTGCACCCATGTATATATGTCACAGCATACATTCATTATTAAACGTATCTGAAATATGCCCAACCATAATGATTTTTGTATTTGTTAGAAACAATCCTGTAGCCCATATTATAACTTCCATTTAGGAGTTCAAGTGCTATTGCATTATTGAGTAGTTTGGTTTTTTTTTGCCACAATTTGAGATTTTAATTATTTCATTCTAGGTTTCTCTCTACCTCCATCCTGATTTTAATAGCTTTATAGCATGCAGAGGAATATGCTAATTATCCTCTTATTCGATCCTATCTCCATGATCCATGAAAGGATCATATGGAAGTATTCCCCAAGGATATCTCAGAAATTGGGAAGAGCAGATATGTTGTGGCTCTCATTGAATATCAGGATCCTGATTCCTAGGATTAAATCAAATAAATTTCTAGACATAATTACAAGGTGCACTTTTCCTTTTCTTACCTTGAAAAGATTAGCAGAAGAAATTGCCAACTAACTCTTTCTGGTTCCTAAAGTATTTTAATGAAAACATACCCCGAAGGAAAAGTTAGTGGATGAAGGCTACTTGGTTATACTCGTTATCTATAGTTCTAAGATATGAATGTCACAGTGTTTGAGATTAAAACGGTGATCTTTACTGATCAGGTAACACTAAAGTATCACTGATCCTAACTGAACAATACTGGGTTGAAGTAAGTAACTTGAAACTCTTGAAAGAGTATTTCTGTGAGCTATAGCATCCTCAAGAATCTCACCATAATGTGTCTGAAATGCTACACTGAAATTGCAGTATCATTAATATTTGTAAATCTCCAGGTTGGAGCATATTATGAAAATAACAAATATCAGCTCCTTTTTAAAGAATCAACATTAATGTGAACAGATGTTGGCATATTTTATTTTATCTACTGGGATCTTGGTTAAGGGGGAGATGAGCTACAAGGTTAATTTGGAGGAAATAAAACAAATATGTGGAGACAAAAGTAGATTGCTTTGAAAAATATGATGGTTTTTATATAGGATTATTTTTAAACTAGGTAATATGCAATGGGAGACAATATTTCTTTTTAGGTAGTCTGATAATGATAATGTTCTGAAAAGATAGCACAGGGATGAAATTAATTCTGAAATATTTCTCTTAAAATATTGATTATTCAACTATATTAGAGTTTTCAAAGAAAGATGAAAGAACAGCACATTTCAAAAAGTTACTCAGCAACTTCTTATATTTGGGAGTGCTGGGCTTTCAAATATGGGAATCTGAATAGAGTATGTAGAAATGTGAATCATTTGTTATCATTATAATCATCATTATGATCAACAGAAAAGAGATAATTAGAAATGACCTGGAAAAATATTTTATAGTTTAAAACATTATTTTCTAAACTGCTGCTTCTCTCTTGAAGCATTTATACCCCCCACTCCAAAGTGTTGGAAAAATCTGTGGTCCGGTGGCATCTAGATATTGTTTTCCACTAGCACCACCTTTCTTATGGACTAGCTCCAGTTTGTAATCAGGTTGACCTTTATGGTTTTACCTATCTGGAGAATTTTTTTTAAAAAAGAACTTATTCCAAATCCATCCTATTATGTTGTGAACGATAGGATTCCTAATAGTGTTAACGTTACTATGTATGTTATAGTCTTGTTTTGCTCATTTTTAATTTTCTGACAGTTTCTTTAGTTGCAGCAGATATAAATGTAAACAATCAATAAATATAACAGAGTTGTTCTATTTGCAAATATTTTTGTAAACCAGAATTATTAATTGCAATTTGTTGAACAAGTCACAGTAGCCTAGTTTGCTTATTAGCATAATGCATAGCTTAATATAACATGTTAAAAAAATGGGAGTGGGGGGATATTCCATTATTGCTTATTGTTCTGTCCAAAATATTTGGAAGGCATCAGCTGAAGAAGACTAGTAAAAAAATATTCAAGTTGTGAAATAGCTGTCATACCCTATTTACATAAGTCTTATTGAAGTTTTTACTAAGCATTTTCTTGACCTTTTTTTAAAATACAGAAATAATTTATCACATCTTTAATAATTTCTTCCATTTCTTTTCCACGGAGGTTACTTTATAATTTTCCTTAATCTGCATGAACAATAATGATCAATTTTGTCAGTATTATTCACACCTTTTATTAATTTAACATAGATGAATAAATGTGAATGTTGTGAAGAGTTGATTGGGAATAGATTTTAAATTTGACAGTTAGATTATAGGTTACCTAAGGAAAAATGGCTCTTTCTGTAGCTACCTAGTAATTTAATTCTTGTTCAAAATTATTATAATTTATTACAGTGTGTAGATTTTAATGAATGTCTACTATTAAATGAAAAAGAAGAAATTGAAATTATGGAATCCTTTAACTAATATCTTTAAAATCCTTTAAACAATTAAATGGATATTAGCATGTGGTGGCTTTACACTTTCTGCATTGCCAAACATAGAATATTGTTTCACATCTATTTAACAAAATAAAAACATTAATACAAGGAAATTGACTAAGTTCTTGGTTCATCTGAATATTATGTGAATGGCAACAATTATTTGGAGCATGGAATATAGTATTTCCACAATGGAAATTTAAACAATAGTATATACTTCGGGAATGGGCTAGCTATAGTGTAATACTTTCAAAGCACATTTATAACCTTTCATGTATTCAAAAGCAAATTTGGTATACATTTATTTGCGAATTGGTGTTTCTGCTTTTGCAAAAGGAAGTACATTGATTTTTCCCATCCACTGCATGCTTGAATGGTTTTGTGTATGTTTTTTTATATGTGTGTGTTGGTCATGTTGCCTGCTTTGCATAGTAAATCTAGTAAAAAATAAATAGGCTGAGTCTTTTAATTTTAATTTTTAATTTTACCATTTGCTTAACTCTTCCACTGAAATCTGTAGGATATCAAATGAGCTTAACTTTGAATTATGCTCTAGTAGTTTAAAAGTGGCAATAATGAATGTCTGGAAAGTATATTGAATAAATAGAAGGGACAAGATTGCAAGAATAGTCAGGTATAAATGCTGTTTCTGTTTTACATATTGTTAAGAACAGTAATATGATAATCATGCAGTATGTCTGATAGAGTTTAATGTAATTTAGACAGGTTTAATAACATTTCTTAGATAGAAAGTTACATTCCCTTTTTATTAAAACCAGGATACTGTTTAAAAACGCTTCCTTGTTTTTTTCTAGGCTGCTTCAGTTGCTACAAAATAAACATAGAGTTTTAGTTAATTAACAAGTTAGTTGTAAACAATTATATTCCTTCCTGCTTTGTCTCTGAAATGTAGATTTGAAAATGTTCTGACACATTACGATGATTTCTGCTGAATTAAAGTAATTTAAATAATTCTAGAAATGGTACTCCATGAATAACTAAACGTATACAACAGCCCTTGCATATCTATTACAAAACGAACCCTTTCAGTTCAACAGAACTGAGTTGTTTTTGGAATGCACCCTTGTTTAATTACTTATGGAAGAGTTTAGGTGGGTGCCATGTTTATGTTACGGTGAGTGGGGGGCAGGAGTAACACGTGGTGACGTTTTGGTGTTGTGGCATTTTTGGATGATATTAATAAGCCCGTGTCCACCATTTTGATGTTATCATAGTTTCTTTCGATACTCTTGCATGTTGGAAAGAGAAGTATGAAAATTCAGAGTCAGAAAATAAAACTACTATAAAAATGACAGTCATATGTTCCAGAGAGATTTGAGATAGGGCTTAATTTGAAGAAGGGAATATAATGCAGTTGGGTATTTTATATATGTGTTTGTTACTTTAAAGCTGTGCGGAAAATGATCTTCACCGTTTTCTATGTGTCATCTATTGTTCTCGATATTTCGCATTCTTGCTTTTTCATGTTAAAATTGTGATCAGCGTTTCTGATAAAAATGTAGCATATAATGTCAACTGTTATGTTGTACCTGATGAATGTTATCTAATTTGAATAACCGTAAAATGTCACTTCCGGTGCTTGTTGCTACTTCGAATTGAAGGTGACAGATGGATGCTTTGTTAGATGTTTCAGTTTGGAAATACACTGCATGCTTGCCTCCTTTCGAAGATATATCTTTTCAACATGGTTAAAATGTGTTGGGTCACATTACAGTACAGCCTTTTGATAAATTGCCAGGAAAAAAAGGCAGGAGGGGGGATGAGGAGGGAATGACAATACTCGATGAAAACTTTTGCAGAAAATTATATGACCTTTAAAACTGGTAACTTTAGTATTTTTCCAAATTATGAATAAATTATCTCTTCAACCACAATTTGAGTAGCAGTATGCATTTCTAACCTTTGTACTAAATATAATTTAGCATGTTGGCTAACCTTGTCAATGTTTAAAACTATAGTGGTGATTTAAATTAATATTGCATGCTCAATTCTCCTGCTCCTCTTCCTTGGGAATATATTGTCTTGTTGAATTATATGGTGTTCCTTTGTAACTGTGGATTGGATTTTCTTGTTATTTT
>JANHFJ010002813.1:265828-278628 GCA_032468195.1 Cerberus rynchops
TTCGGGTCTTTTCCCGTGTAAGTTTCAGATATATATATATATCCTAATAAAATATTTGAAGTTGCCTTTAAATAGAAGTAGTTTTGTCCTTGGATTGTTTATTTGTTTGTTATTTATGTCCCATCTTTTGTTTCTCCTTTAGGTACCCCTGAAAGCTTAGCAGAAAAAGAACGACAGCTCTCTGCCATGATTACCCAGCTTATCAGTTTACGGGAGCAGCTTCTGGCTGCCCATGATGAGCAGAAAAAGCTGGCAGCGTCACAAATTGAAAAACAGCGGCAGCAAATGGATCTCGCTCGCCAACAGCAAGAACAGGTAAGTGACAAAATACCAACATCTAAAAACATCAGGGAAAAAAAAAACTTACTACAGCTTATTTTACACTCAATCCTGATTTGAGAGAGGAGGGAGAAGAGAGAGATGAGCCTTGTGTATATATTAGTGTGTTAAATGTTTTGGTAATCTATAATTAGATTCACAGTCTAAGACTGCTGGAAACTTAATAATTCAACTTCTATTCAAGGACCTAAGAATTCATAAAGTAGCATCTGAGGATATGGGGAGTTCCAAGCAGAGTGGAGTTTTTTTGGATGGTGGTGGTTAAAATTAGGGTGTTCAGGTCCAGTACATTCAATATTACCAGATATCAGATATCAAGGAAATCCTTTACAATATTGCTCCGAAGGCTAAAATCATGATTGTTATAATAATGGATTTCTTTTTCCATAAACATTCAACTTTGATCTACTAATCTCAATATTTTGTAATTTTTCTAATTGTTTTTCTTCAGTCCTGGGATTACTTGGAATAGCAAAATCACAAATGAAGGCAAATATACATATTCCCAGGATAATGTTGCATGATCCAATCTGGCTCAGTGATTGGGACCAAAGAGTTAGTTTTCTGGGCTTTCGGATTTGTGCTGGAGACCATCCTCAGGGAAATTCTCTCTACCAGAATTTATCAAGAGAGAGCTTCCCAGAGGAGGGGCTCCAGCATGAGTCCAAAAGCTTGGACGAGTATACCCCTGGTCATGGTGACCAACCTAGATTGGATCCTGCAGACTTTCTTCTTTTCAATAACTGTTTGCTTGGATCTTAAAGTCCCATAAGATCTTAACCCACTCATTTCCCAAACTTTCTCAGCTTGATGATTCCAGTGGTTTTTATTACATTCATATCCAAACCTGTGTCAGTTTCCAAAGAATAATTCTGGCTAATCAATCATGATGCAGCTTGTAGCCCATTTGCGAATTTTTGTTGCACACATTGCAGCCACTGATCAATGGTTTCATCCTTTTCACTACAAAGGCAACATTTGCTGTTGCTTGTTACATGTTGAATTTTTGCCTTCATGCAATTAGTTGGCAAAATGTGTTCTTGAGCTGCTAAAATAGAACTTTCGGGTTTTTCCTTAACACTTCTGATCATAACCAACTCCATATAAGTTTTGTGTTGTTACTATTTAGATTCTTGTTAGCCACCCCATTACAAATCTTAAAAATTTACTCTCCCACAGATGTGAATGACATGTTATTAATATAGATTATACTGCTTTAATACACACACACACACACACGTTTCAAAATACAAATTATAATGAGCCATGAAAGAATGTCTTGTTGAACCTAATAGGAATGATGGTTAATAGTTTATTTAGAATTGCATTTTTCCTCTTCCTAAGAGTTGAATAAATGGTCCCACAGACTTTCATTAATTTGGGTCTGGCAGAAATAGATTACTCCTGTAGATTCCAATATTTCTTTTAAAAATGGTTACTATGCTATAAGGCTGTGTTTCCTACTAATTCACAAGATAATTATTAAATGCATATTGTTAAAATAATTGGTAAATTATTTGATTATTTGACGTTCAAAGTAAATTGAAACATACAAGAGGCATCTACATAACCATTAGAAATCATGTGTAAAAAGTTAAGAAAAAGAGACCATGAGTTCCTTGGGCATTCATTTTAAATTAATGTGCACTTTTTAAGAACCTGACTTTAAACCAGAATTATCGTTTCAGTTAAATATGTTTTATAGAGTATATACCACAAAGTATGCTCTGTTGATTTTAATGAGTTGTGACGTCTGGTATTTTATGTGCTTGAATATTTGCCCACATGTGAGGAATACGGACTCGTCCCTAATGGAAAATAACATAAAGGAATACTGTAAAAAATCAGAAGTTAGAATGTCATTTAGCCATCCAGAGATGACACAGTAATTAACTATTGACACTTGTGAATAAGCTAGCACAAATTAATCTTGACACATTTGCAGACGAGTGATATCTTACAGTGAACACTTTGTAATTATATTTCAAAATGAAAATTAAATGACACTTAAAACTAGGTTGTCATGCTCAATGAAGCGAGCATGTAGCTCAACCAATTCGCAAATAAAATTCAGGAGTTGAACCACATGGTGCTCCTCTGCCATCTTTGGTGGTGTCAAGCCCTGTACATTGAAATTGCACTGCGGTAATTGCTGTGTAGTGGGGTGGATTTCTTCATTTTTCTTTTTCTCCTTAATCACAAACACCATCAATATTAGATGCTGTGCGAGTACTTCACTGGCTTCCGTAAGGATATGAATATTCATTTGCTCATATATTGTACTGATAACTGCAGTGAATGGTGTACGAACATTTAAACTCTAATAAAATCAGCTCCCAAGATTTACAAAGTTTTGGTCATAGCCTGGTACAAACTTTTAATATGCCTATCTCTGCATAGTTGCTTCTTAGGTATGGATTTACTCTCTACTGAATTCATATCTTTTTTGTATAGCCCTGTCCCATTCCAATCCCAAGAATGCTTGTAATAACCAGATCCCACAATGAGAGTAAATATCTCAAAATATTAAAAATATGATAAAAGGCAATATGCTAAAATATGGTATTGAGCCCTGAAAGTAATTCTTCCTAAAATTCCCAAACAACCTGATGATGTACAGCTCTGGAAGAGGGAATCTTAAAACCCCAAGGCAATTGGAGAAATGTTGAACTTATTTTTAAGAATTTGGAAAATAGAATTCTATAGTTTCAGATTCAGGAGAGTGATTCTATTTTGGTGTATTTTACCAATATCAAATAAAGCCCTATAATTAGAAAAGAAACATGTTAATGACAAAAATAGTAGGTTAGCCCATTCTTCCATATGTGGAAAGTTCTTTTTAACCAGCCTTAGAGACAAAAAGACAATCCTCTTTTGGTCTACAAAGGCTACAGAATTCCATGTAATCTGAATATATAAATCTTATCTAATGTCCTTCTTTCTCAGTTTCCAGGGCTGTATCTTTGCACTTTGGTAGAAGCCAAGAAATATATGCTGGAAAAGAACATCAGATAAAATTGAGTATTATACTTGCCCATTATATATCCCATATCTTAAAATGACTTCTTTCACATGTGTTGTTATGGGAAAAATCGAAGTGATGCTTTGCCTGCCATCTTGAGGTTCTGAAGGAAAAGCAGGATTAAAATAAATCTACTAATAAATAAAGTACATGAGAGTAAATTGTATTATGTAAATAAACTATTCTATTTGCTGATTCCTCCCCCATTGTGACATTAGTATTTCTTGCTGTTCCCAACCTGAAAGTAATTTAAATTCAATAAATTATCTTAAATACTTTCAGTAGTGCAACTGAAACATAGTAACTTAGCTTGAAACTATTTCTTTATTTTAGTTTATATAACTCTGAATAACCAACAGATATAATCACATATCTAAAACTCTATGAAGAAACCATGATACAATACCAGACATATAATTCAAAACAAATACAGTAGTTGAGAATAAAAAGCAATGTAATATAAAATATTAATCTTTTAGGAAAACAGTAATAACACAATGAAGTCAAACAACAACAATCACAATTATGGTTATAATTTTGTATTATAGTGTTTGTATTATAGAGGCAGTAAGTAAGTCTTTATTGTCATTGTACGTATATATACAGTATACACATACAATGAAATTCACATAACATCCAGAGATCAGACCTAACAGCCACATAACAATCCCTATCCATACCACCACCCACCAAAATTCCCTGCCCCCTAAAACACACAAACATCCACATAATGGACCAAGTAATACCGCCAACAACTCACTGATGATGGTCCTTAAATTCATTGTTAAGTGCAGTTATAGCTCTGGGATAAAAATTGTTCAGAAAATGTGTGGTCCGAGATTTAATTGTTCTATATCTTCTGCCAGAAGGCAACAACAAAAAAGTACGCTTTTCTATTCAAAATACACAAAGCATAGGATAACAATAGAAAATGAAAGTAATAAAGCAAACAAGGCAACCGAAAGAGAAATATAACTTTGCAGAGGTAATAAATACAAATATAGTTTTCAGTTCCATGAGAAGATTTTTCCAACAGTGAAGTTGTAATTAAACGTTGTATGCAGGTATAACCTCCTTGGCATCCTTAAGTCTCGAGAGACAATGGTATCCTGCACTGAAAAGAGATCCTAAGACAACATCTGGTGTGACTAAAAGGCCTATTTGAGAGTGGCAGTCCCTTCTGCACTGAGAACAGATACAATCCATCCCCTGCCCAGCCCCCAAATTTCACTGGTTCCGGGACTGCCTTTTTGTCTCAGCCTGCTGAATGAGTGTCTCTTCGAATTGGAGAAGACCATGCTGCGTCTTTAATCTCCAAGCTGAACAATCAGAGGTCAGGATTTCCCTGCTGTTGATATCCATTCCCAAGGCCCTTAAATCCCTCTTGCAAATATCCTTATAATGCAGCTGTGGCCTCCCTCTAGGGTGCTTTTCCTGATTAATTCCCCATACAGAAGATCTTTTGGAATCTGACCATCAGTCATTCTCATGACATGCTCAAGCCAGGGTAGGCACCATGGCTTGAGAATACATGCTAGAAATTCTAGCATGTTCCAAAACTATGCTATTTGGGACTTTGCCATGTCAGGTGATACCAAGAATATGTCAGAGACAGCACATATAGAAGGTGTTCAACTTTCCTGCATACATAGAGGGTCCAAGACTCACTGCAGTACAAAACTGTACTCAGGACACAGGCTCTAAAGACCTGGATCTTTGTATGTTCCGTTAGCCAAGGTACACAAAGTCATGGACAGTTTCCAGTTCTTGTGCGGAGATTGTAACACAGAGAGGTGAATCCACATCCTGGCCCATGACTTCTGTTTTTTTCAGGCTGATTGTTAGTCCAAAATCTTGGCAGGCCTTACTAAAAACGATCCATAAGTTCTTCAGCAGAGTGAGCAGTAACGGCTCAGTCTGCTGATACAGGTATAAATACACTTCAAAAATTTATTTTGGATAGAGAATTACAAAGAATTCACCATGACTGAATTGAAACAACTTCACAAACTCATTTCCAAGAATGTAATAGCTTGTAAAAATGACCTTGGGAGATGGGGGGAATTAGATGCTGCCCTAAGAAACAGTCAGATAAGAGAAGGTACAGACCGCAGATGCATAATGGGTGGAGAAAGAGGCTCAGAAGGAAGCCCGTGTGTCAAAGTTCTCAGATTGCAAAGAAGATGGGACATTTGTACTTTCAGACTTACAAGATTCTGTTCATGTAGTCTTACCTTGAAGTAAAATTAGTTCATCTGGTTGTGTTTCTTAGAAGGTATACTTTGGAAAGCTGATAAAGAATGAGTTAAAATTGAGTTGCCTCTGCCGACCTGAAAGAGGAGGCCCTTTGCCTATTCTGCTCCTGATTAAAGTGGCCATTACCTGATGGGCTGTTTAAAAATGTAAATTAATCAATAAAATGCATAATGACTTAATCAGTATTCCTGACTATGTTTTAAAGATTGGCTTAATGAGTAAGATCTTTGGAACCACCTTGTGGTGTGTAGTTAACTCATGGAAGAGTAAGATTCAGTGTAGCAAAGCCGTAAACATTTTAGAATTTATCAAGAAGACTTAATTTTCTCTGAATAATATTGAATTTCAACATGTCTATTTTAATTTAATGAAAATTTTATTTCCAATAGATTGCAAGGCAACAGCAGCAACTTCTGCAGCAGCAACACAAAATCAATCTCCTGCAGCAGCAAATCCAGGTCAGTATGTTTTATTGCTCTCTGCTGATTATTCTTAAATTCTGTTTAGAGGGAGGGGAAGCTTTAAAATAAAATTGCTTTTACTCTACTAACCTAGCACAGTTTCCAATGGTCTGCTATTTTTTAAAAAAGGGTGAAAAATATTTCGGTGGAAGGTATGTTTTCTAATAAACAGCTTTTGTTTGAAGGATATCCATTCGTTTTAAATTTGACCATTTAATGCTAAAATAAACAGATAGTTTAACATGTGCTCCAGAGGAAAAATAGTGATTTACTTGTTGTTTATGGATCACTTTATTACAATGAAGACTTAACAGCTTTCCATTGATAGAGTTATTACAGAAATCATTTATAGCTCTTGCAGGGTAGGTATATAGTAAGTATTAAGGGCAGTAGCATTTTGTAGGTGCAGATGTTGTTGTATGTGTGCCATGAGCACCAATTCCACTTCTAATTTTGTATGGAGGAATAACATGCATTATAACCGCTTCTTGAATGTATCCGAAGAGAAATGATATAAAAGGTAATGTATTTTAGTGAATAACTGTTGTGGTTATTTCTTTTTCTTTTATAACGTGTCACATTATGGCTATTGAAAATTACCACTACCAATAAACTTTTTAAAAATAATTATCATAACAACAAAAAACTTCCTGTTGCATATGATTATGCCCTGTGAGTGAAGATGTTGGATTGAGGAGCTCTTTGGCCCGATTCCACAGAATTATTTTTATGCTTTTTTTGTGTAAAAAGTTCCAGTCTAAATTTTGTATTTGCTTTTATGTCTGAGAATCGCTGTTGTGCTCTAAAATGGTACAATTCTGGAAAGATGGTTGCTTGTGCAGTTTCTGAATACCTTGTTCAGGTCTAACACCTGCTTTATTATGGGACGATGAATGAATTCTTTTTGTTCAGATGGATTTTTTTTGTAGTCCAAGAAATTGCTGAACTGAGAGTAAGAAAAATCTGTCTACAATTTGCATAGTTAGTTGGATACTATTGCTGGCATCATAATATGCCTTCTGGTAGTCATTCTAAGGCAAAATACAATTTACATGGCCACTATGTTACAGAAAGTTATAAGCAGGTAATTTTGTCATCTTTTTGCCTTTTCTACGCTGTTACTTCATAACACCTCAACCATCATAAACATATGTCAGTTGCCAAGCATCCAAATTTTGATCACATGACCATGGGGATACTGCAGTGGTTGTAGGTGTGAAAAGTGGCCATAAGTTACTTCCTTCAGTGCCATTGTAATTTTGAACAGTTAAGTGAATAGTTGCAAGTCAAGGATTATCTGTAGCTGATTCCTCGTTTATTGCCTTGTATTTTGTATTTGCAAAGGTTAACAGATCCATCACTAGGACCAGAGGTGCAATTCAATTTTTTTTTACTACTGGTTCTGTGGGCGTGGCTGGGGAGGGTCATGTGACTGGGTGGGAAGTTTCTGTAAGCAGGGCAATAAAGATTAGGTAGAAACGCTACCAGAATGTTTCTTTCCTGCTTTCCTTACAGGATTAACCCTGTAAAGTGGAAAAAAACAAAAGGAGATTTCTTCTAACAATCAGTTCTCCAAACGGCTTAGAAAATTTACTACCGGTTCTAGCGAACTTACTAGAACCTGCTGAATTTCACATCTGACTAGGACCAAGTGGCAGTTCCTCTTCATAAAAACAACCAAATTGCTTCCACTGTATCTTCTTCTAACCTTGTTTCCCTCTCTCCCCCGCTAAGTTATGGAGTTTAGACACTGCCAAACATATTGCCACTTTATGCCAATTCAGTTGTTGAGGGTCTGTTCAGAATAAGAAGCTTCTGTGGATTTGCCTCTCTCTCTTGTGTGCATTGGGAAAACTCATTAAAGGATTTCAAGCAGGTTAAGCATTTCTCCTCCATGCTATGTTTGCCAGGATTCTGGTGGTTGTTTCATCTTCTCCTGGAGCATCTTGCAAGAAATTGCTTTAGCTGCTATCAAAGCTGCTGGGTCAGTGCCATATCAGGCCTGCAAACAAGTTTAAAAGAACGGCTGCCATACTTTTGTGCGGTTAGAGTTGTAATGTAAGACTTATATTTGATGTATTGTTTGTGATTTGCAAAAGACGTTAAGTAGATGATGTTTAAGCAGCTCATTACAACTGACATGTGGAACTTCTGTCTTTTAAAAAAGAAATCTATTTTCTTAAATCGAATAAGGAAGTACTTCATATATTTTAGGACTATGCTTTCAATGGATACATTTTAGAAATATACTTTATAAAGAGATAGACATTCTTCAAAAGACAGTGTTTACGCTTATTGCTTAAATAAGTAGCAACGTTATTGTAAACCCTAATGCACTTTAAGTAGAAAGAAAATCAGTGGACCTACCACTCTGTCTGGTCAGAATGCTCTTGAAAAAGCACATTTAAATTTCCTATCTGCATCTAATCATGCAGTTGTTTGGATGCCTGGAGCATGTGACTACTTGTATTTCAGTGTTCCCAGATTTAAAGGTGCACCTATATTATTAAGTATTCTTATGTTACACTTCATAAGTAAATAACTGCTGTCAAAAGTTTATTTACATAGCCCATAAATTTGTCAATGGGCACAATATATAGGTCATTAAAAAAATAATTAAAGCAAATGTAAGAAACTATTACTGGTATTTTAGCCTTCAAAAGTTTTAGACATAATTTAAGAATGAGAAATCAACCAGAGCGAAAATGGAAGACAATAAGACATGTATAAATGTCAATTTTTACAAGCTAAAGAAAGTCACACATACTGAAGCTAGCCTGAAATTAGTATGATTTCATAACAGCTTCCTTTCTTGGGATTTAGATTATGATGATGATAATATAAAATATTTATTGAAAATTATAAAGGAACATTCAAATTTCAACACAATTTGGAAGTACGGCACTATCGAAAATGTTTCTGACTCTTGGCTCTGCATGCAGACCAAACATTTGCAAATTACTTTCTGAATTAAAATCTGCCTGATGAACATTGGTGCTGGCAAAAAAAGCCGCTAGCCTTTTTCAAATGTTAATTCCTGCCCTGTGATTTATACTTTTTCAGAAGGTCAGTAGATAGAGCCTGTTCTACTGAAGTCAATTTTTTAATTAATGGTTTGGACCTTGTTGTGCATTGGATGTGAGGGATGAGAGTGGAGGGAAGTCAATCACTTGCAGTGTACTTGTGGTTTTTCCCACCTCTCTTTTGTGCCTCTGATTCTGAACCCAATTGAAGACACACTTGAGGGATTTTAATTTGGTGAAGGAAGTTTTTATTTTGGGAGGACCCGGTGAAGTAAGGTTCTAGTGATAAGAGGCATCTTGTGAAAATCTGCAGGGACAAGCATGAGATGCTCAGTAGGAGCGAGCCAATTTAATGTGCTAGCAGATCTAGGACACTTTCTGCAGGAAATGAAGTTGAAATTAGTTAGGCGACTCAATCTAAGGGGTGAATCCTAAGAAGATTGGAGAGAGAGAGAGAGAAAAGGTTCTGTGTGTATCTTATTCCATGGTTGGTTGGATTCTGTAGGTATTGTGATTTGTATTCAACCTTCTGTTTGTTCATGTTCAGATAAGATCACATGGATCTTGTTTATCTAAAACATTGCAATGTCAAACTGTAATTTTCACTATTTCCACGGTTTTTTATTTTGTTTTGCCTTTGTCTTTCGTTGTCTTCCATTGCAGTGGACCAAAAGTATAATAAACTCTGGTTTTGGTTTTGCTCAGGGCTAATCAGCAAAGCATCAAAGTTTTCTGGAGGTTCAACTTATACCATATTATTTTTTGTATGCATGCAACTAAGTTATGTTGTATCCTCAAAGTTACTTGGTTGCTTTAAGTGAGCCACATTTTGGCCACAACAACCTAGAGAAGCCCATGCTCCCAGTATCCACTCATCTAATTTTACCAAGTTCATCCAAAGCAGGGGTAGTACATATGGCAAGAATATGATTCCACTCTCCCCTCTATGTGGCTTTAATTTCCAATTCCACATTATATTAATATGCATTTATTTTTAACTAGGTCCATGTTGTTACTACGTACTATAACCATCATAACTACCATCATGTGGAACAAATTTGAGAGGTTTTCTTTTTTAAAAAAACTAGGAGAGAACCAACCCAGAATTAATGGGTTAGAATGTCGTGATAGGACAATTAATCAGTGGAACAATTTGCTTCCAGAAGTTGTGAGTGCTCCAACATAGGAGGTTTTTTTAAGAAGAGATTGAACAACCATTTGTTTGAAATGATATAGGGTTTTCTGCCTGAGCAGGGGGTTGGACTAGAAGACCTCCAACGTCCCTTCTAACTCTTGTTAGTCTTTTATTCAGATTTCTATCACCTAATTCACTTTGAAAAGTCATGCAGATTTAAAACTTCAGGCAGGACATTCTTTTAAACCCTTCAATCCAAAATATGTTCAGATATTAATATTAGGCTCGACATCTTAAACATTCATGGCTAACCCAAATCTTGAAAATTGTTATCAGCAGTACAATGCTTCTCCGTCTAGTACTATCTGGTTAATATTCTGGACTGGTTAAATTTTCAATAATGTCTTTGTAGAAAATAAAATATAATGTCTAGAAATGTACAGGAACGACCTGTTTCTATGAGTTTCAATTCTTTGTCTCTTGGCTGCAAACCTTCAGCTCATTTATTTCTTTATATGGCAGTTAGTTTTGCTTTATTCAGTGGCACTGTTTTTCCTCACTAAAACTTCTCATTTTAAATTGCCACTAGAGTCCATTTTCATGTTCTCATATTCTTGCTGTGTCACTTAATATCAACAAGCTTAGACGGTTTCGTTTTGTTAAAATGAGTGAGCACGATAGTAAACAGAGGTGCAGCAATTTGAAAAATGACTACTGCTTAACTGTCCTTGTTGTGAATATTTTGTATTATACTTAAAGCCCAAGAGGATGATCTCTCAAATTCTCCCCTTTTATCTATGCTGAACTAAAAAATATTGAGGCACCTTGTGAGCCAAATAAGGAACTGTCCTTATGTGAAGTGCATGTCCAAAGACTTGGAATAATTCTACCATTAGGTTTTGTGCCCCCTAGAATGATGCTGTTGATGATTGCTAAAATAACAATGGTAGGAATATATTTAAAGCAATGGTTACTGTTAGGTATCACACCAATCTCCTGTTTAAGAACTGAAGCCTTCATCGATTGCCTTCTGGAAAAGGATTGTAAATGCTTGATTCGAGTTTGCTCAAGAGATCCTGTCATGAACATAGTTCATATTATGCTGCAGTTCTTCTTGTTTAGGTTCCTTTTTTTTTTTTTTTTGGTGGAGCAGAAGCCTATCTATGGAGTAATTTGTGCCAGTTGAAAATTGGCTGCAGATCTGCCTGATCAAATTGGGTCCTTTTTCTTGGCTGTCTTTGCATCAAGTTTATTTAAAGCAGATCAGGTTTTTTCTTTTGCTACAACTGAAGTTTGTCACTCGTTGGTTTTCTCTCTGCGCTCTCTTGCTTTTTGCAGGCTCAAGCAAGCCATTCCTTTTAAGCTTAGTTGCTTATATTAAAAAATGGACAATTTTGGCACTTTGCACACAGTCCAATCCACTCCTGAAGAGAAAGGGACAAAAAAAAAAAATGGTTTGCCAACTTTCCTCCTTTCGCTTTGCCTGAACTGTTACAGACCCTAGGTATAATTGCAAAGATTTGCAATCAGAATACCCGGGATCAACTCTGCCTGCAATTTAAAAGTGCAGTTCCTGGAGTTTTCCTGTTTCATTGTTCAGTGTTTTGTTTCCCCATATCTCCCTCTCATCATTATAGTAATATGCAATACTGATTGACTGATACTGTGAAAATAACCTGGGGTGGGGGGGGGAAAGTGCTTTTCCAGCTATCACTATCTTTTTCCAGTTCCAGTAACAATTCCTTTACTTCATCAGATCCTTTTATATGCAGTACAGTGATAGTGGCAAGAAGATGTGGATGTTTCCATTAATTCTCCCATCACCCACCTCCTTTCATCATATCAATATGGCTATTGTAAGAGTGCTATTTCCCTTAGTTCTTTTCCTGATTGGACTTTCTCTGCAATTTGAAGTAACACAGAGGTGCCACTTCGATGAAAAAAAATTTTTTTTGGTGGTGGGGGGAGTCTCCTATTGGTCAATATTAAGTCTCACCAGTGGACTCAGAAAATTCTCTGCATTGTCCATGCTTCAGTATCAGTAATGAAGACAAGATAACTGCACATCAGCTTGAAAAATGGAGAAACTGGAAAAAGAAAATGGGCTAGGATGAAATTTCCCTCGTAATCTGTGTTTAATGCTGACTAGCAAAATAAAACCCCAAGCACTACTGTTCTGGCAAAGAAAAATATATCCGCCCAGCTTTTTTGTTTGTTTGTTATCGATCATAAATCTGATCCCTTTCCAGCAACCTGAAAGCAGGACTAAATAATGTTGCTAAAAGCAATTTGATACTTCAGTTGGCATGAGTATATGAACCAGAGGTTTTCCTGAAAGCAACACAGAAAAAACAAAACAAAACAAAATAGGGCTTACAAACACAGCTGAAAAGTCTAAGAATAGTCTCCAATAAGCCTTTAAAATATAACTGTATCTTCAGTAAGAAACTAGCCAGGAAAAATAAACCCCTGAACTTTATACTTTAACCACTCAGTGCTGTTCTTGATAGCTCATAGCATGCTGATCTGATTTTTTGGAGGGGAACTTAAAAAAAAATAGAAAA
>JANHFJ010002813.1:282867-301350 GCA_032468195.1 Cerberus rynchops
TGCTGTGCACCGCCCCGAGTCCCTTGGGAGAGGGGGCGGTATATAAATTTTGAAATTAAATTAAATTAAATTAAATTTTATAATAATTAAATATTTCACATCTCTCAGGATTATTAGATGACTATCAATTCTTATGCTATGAAATGCCAAGAAAAATGTAAGTTGTAATTTCTTCTACTTTAAGCATAAATTTGCCCAGCTATGTTGCAACACCTACATGACTTTGGATGATCTTGACATACTAAGACTCAGACTTGCTTTGTTCTTGGAAAGAAAACAAAGAAGTGAGAAGGATCTTGGCGTTTTAGTGGACAATCAGCTAAATATGAGCCAGCAGTGTGCAGCTGCAGCCAAAAAAACCAATGCAATCCTTAGCTGCATTAACAGAGAGATACAATCGAGATCAAGTGAGGTACTAATATCACTCTATAAAGCCTTAGAAAGACCACACCTAGAATAATGCATCCAGTTTTGATCACCACACTATAGAAAAGATGTTGAGACTCTAGAAAATGTGCAGAGAAGAGCAACCAGGATGATTAGGGGACTGGAGATTAAACATATGAAGAATGGTTACAGGAACTGGGCATGGCTGGTCTAGGGAAGAGAAGGACCGGGGAGACATGACAGCAGTCTTCTAATATTTGAAGGGCTTCCACAAAGAGGAAGGGATCAAGCTGTCTTTCAAAGCACCTGAGGGCCAGACAAGGAATAATGGATGGAAACTGATAAAGGAGAGATTCAACCTAGAAATAAGGAAATATTTTTTTGACAGTGAGAACAATCAACCAGTGGAACAGCTTGCCTTCAGAAGTTGTGAGAGCTTCATCACTGGAGGCTTTCAAGAAGAAATTGGACTGCCATTTGTCAGAAATGGTGTAGGGTCTTCTGCTGGGCAGGGGGTTGAACTAGATGACCTTCCCGTTCTGATAATCTGTTAAGTATAGTTCTGTTGTAAACTATATTGGTGATTGTCTCCTTCAGGGATATCTTTTTTACATTACAATCACATTGTGTCCAAGAAGACTACCCAAGCATATTTAGCTTGGGGACCCAATGGCGGTTCTCTCTGCTTGATGGGGTAAGATAAAAAAATTACCCCAATGCCATCCATCGTCTTAGTTTTTGTCTCTATTTAATGATTACTAATTTTAATTGTTTTTATTTGTATCTTTTTATCATTTAATAAGCCACCCAGACTCACTTCAGTAGTTACAATGATAGTATTTATTATGTAAATGAAATAAATACCCAGGAAATAAATAGGAGTGAAGCCCAGCTGAAAGCAGACTTCAATTAATTTCTGTTCATACATTTTATAATTTCTCACTTTTATTTTTCTTGGCCCTATCTACAGTATGATTGTGAAGCATGAGATTGTATCTCAATCTTTACAATATTAGGAATTGTAAACATTTATTTTCATTTTTCAAACAGCATGAGCTGATTTAGAAGTTTATAACAATCACTGAGAAATATTGTTTTCACTGAATTACTGAAGTTTTCACTGAATTATTCACTGCAGCCTCTGCAACTTCAAAATCCCTTTTGTAGTTCCTTACTGCTGGCTCAGATACTATGGAAAGTTAGGGCTTTTGCTTGTGAGCTGCACACTTCATATTTATTGTCCAGTCAATTTCTTTGGAGACACCCTCTATCTTTTGATGCTGTCAGATGCTGTCTTGCTATTTTTTTTCTACTCTTAGAGACACTAACTAACTTGCTTACTCCTAATGCTAAGTTCTTTTATAAATTAAGTATATAACATTAAATCCTAAAATAGGTACTACAGGGGTCCAATTGTAAGAATGGCCCATTTAATACAGGAATTTGTTCCTTGTATTTTAGCCACTTATTTTTCTCTAGTGTGAACAATCATTTCCTGTTTTAAGGCTGGTGATGGAGCTTGTGGGCCTGATGATGTCATCCTCTGTCTATGGTTTTGGGAAGTGTTTTCAGATCTGTGTGCTTATGTTTGTTTATAGTTATGTTTTATTTTAGGACACATTCTATAGAGTTCATCTGCTTCTTACATCAAAAATAATGGAAAACCACACCTCTGTTATTCAGCAATTATGGTCAGGTGGGATTTCAGAGGTCCAAAAAGTTTCATGCAGCCACAGGTTGCTCACCTCTGCCAGAAGAGAATTTACCCCATGACTCAGAAGATTTGCAATTCCTAGTGGGGATTAATTAATGAAGTCTGCAATCAAATAGAAGATCTCAGGACTACAACAGTGTCGGATGTTCTAATTGTCTAATCTGGATAATTCAAAAGTTTGCATGTCTTTGAGATATTCCAACAAAGTTATTTTCCAAAAAGGATTTGTTCACAGAAACATTTTGAAAATATGAAACTTACCAGATCATTTTATTTATTCTGAGGAAAACTTTAACTGATTAGTGATTCAGAACTTACCTTTCTAAAAGCCATATTTGTTCTACTTCAAGGAAGTTAATTAATTGTTAATAATTTACTTAATTTAATTTTTATTGTTCAATAAAAATAATTATGAACTCAATGGTAAATCACAACTTTTGAAATGTGCAATCTGATAATAGTAGACATAATTTAAACAAATCCAAAACAATCTTTCTTTTAAATAACAACAAGACAACAAAATCAAATCTCCAGATACCATTATTATTATTTTCAGATTTTAATTAGAAATCAGCTAATGATGGAGCTAACAATAACAACAACAATCTGGTAATTTCTACATACTGCATAGTGATATTTTTTCTAAAATAAATTAAGCAAGTGAATTAAACAAGTACAAAATTATTTCTCTGGACACTTAGAAAACTGACAGCATCAGTTGCAGGGAACAGAAAAAATACTTCAAGGAAAGGCTTTGGGTGTATATTAATCAGCAGATGAAATGGTTTACTGTATTAGGTTTCGTACTCTGCAAAGGGTAAGCATTGCTAACAGAATGAGTGGCAGCCTCCAGGAGCTGAGTAGCCTTGAGGGACTTTATTAGTTACATCTTGACAGGCACATGTCTCTGTTAAAATGAGAGCTTAATTTCTCTCATATGTGCACTTTTTCCAAGCCCAACAAAGGTGGTTAAAGGGAAAGTTCCTTACAAGCCTGGAGGAATCCTCCTTAAAGTAAGGGAGATTCCAAAGAGCTAAATTTCTTTTCTTTCTCTTCTCTTTCTCTCCCCAATCCCATGGAGGTTAATTAATATGCAATTACCACTTTTATTTCACAAGAATATGGTTTAAATGACACAACTGGAGGTGTGTGTGTGGGGGGGGAGAAAGGACAATATGGAGTATGTGTAGCAGTGATGATGGGGAGACCACTGTTTTACTTAAAAATCAGCATTTTAGGAATTCTGCACATGCATGTCCTTCTAGTTAAATAACAGGCATGGCCATTTTTCAGCCTTTAAGAGACTCCTTCTAAATAAATATAAACTATATTTATTAAATATAAAGCTATATTTGTTCAGTCAGTATAATCTAAGTGCTACTTTTTTAAATGGGAAAAAAACACATTGGGAAGAGCTTTTCCTAAAAACACTGAAGGATAAAAGTTAATCCTGTATAATCTGCCCTTTGGTACAGCACTGTTACAAAAAAAAAAGGGGGTGGGAGAGTAAGGCATACACAAAAGCCAATATACGTCTCCCATCTGTTCATTCTCTGGCTTTCCTATACAAAAACAGTACAAGTTTTATCAATATACCCAACTGCCCAGAGATTTGTATTTGCATTTCAGTAAATCAAAGTCCTATTAGTGTCCCTATTTCTTAAGTGTAGGAAGACTGGCAACTCCAGGGCAAATCCACTCCCCCTCACACACATCCTATTCCCCCCTCCTCATCTTTTAACTCTATTTGGATTTCTATTTTTACTCCTTTAAATATATTTATTTGGGAGGTCTTTTTAAAGTTTGAATATGCTGGAAGCAACCCAGACTTGTTTATTGAATTTATTTGATGCCCATTTTACAGTAAACAACTAAAAATAACTACACTCAGGGGAAGATAATTTGGGGAGTGCCTTGAATATGCACCCAGTTTCACTTCTTAGTTAATAGGCTGTAGGTGGTAGTCTGTTACAGGATGAAAAACTATATCCATGATGTGTTGCCTGGGGATTCTAGCAACAAAATCACATCATTTTAAAATATTTTCTAACCTGAAATCAGACATAAAAATGGAAGCAGAAAGACTGTGGGATACAAAGCCATGTTGAATTGTAATTTTTTGCGCTACAGAAGAAAAGAATTGTCAAATAGGAAATTACAATACTAAGAAGGTATTAATTCATCAAATGTAACTTTATTCGAGCCCTGCCCATCTATTCGCCATAACACCAACCACTTCTTGGATTATAGTCTTCTGAATATATATTATTTTAATTGTTAAATGTATATCCCTTCTTTCTTCCAAAACTTAGTTCATTTAATGGAAAAACCATACTGGATACATTGGGCAGATAGAGAAAATTGGCTCTCTGAAAATCATATCATCCCATCACAAGCCAATCTCTGAAAATATTGGCTATACGTCTGTCTGTCTGTCTGTCTGTCTGTCTGTCTGTCTGTCTGTCTCTCTACCTACCTACCTACCTACCTACCTACCTACCTACCTACCTACCTACCTGCCTATATCCCATTTTATCATAAGGAAAATCTGGGCAGCTTACAGTCATAAAAAGTATATCTAAAGTAAAACATAAATTAAAATCTAAGGGCACATGGGGAGGGCATGGATGATTTAAGTATGAATTGTTATATATGCTTCACATCCCTTTATCCTGTAAAATATGTCCACCAACACAGAAAGAACCACTAATATTTTCAGAAACAAAGTCTCAATTTCCATCTCATATCCACATGTAATCATTGTATTTTCTTTGTATGACAAACCCTATCATGTCTGATGAAGTACAGGTTCTAGATAGAGTTACAAAGGGGAGATACTACTTGATTAAATTTTGTTTGGATTTAAATGCAACTTTTGATAAATTAAGGAGTCTTATGTCCTGTCTATCAGGGCATTTGGTACTGAAATAAAATCCAGGAAAAATAGTTTAGTATGAATTTCTTAAAGGTTTTCTAATTAATCTTCCTTTTGAAAATTTGTTTCCATTCCTTGGAAGAAAACTTGTTACTTTTCATCTCGTTAGGAGGCAGTTGCGATTCCCATTTGGAAAGGTTAATTCACGCTAATTTCCTCCTTATACTCCTGAAAAATTAGAATTTTATCAAGGTGTATTCCAAGAACTATGAAACTATTTGCTAGTCTGAGTTGTATATGAGCACTAAGAAGGCATGGTGTGAAATTATGTATAGATTTTAGAAAATTAGCTTTTATGTAAGCATTCATTTCCTACAATTTTAACATGATTCTTAAAAAAAATTTGAATGAGTATTATTGAGAGATTTTTTTAAAGTAGAAATCACTGTGACAATTGAAACTACAAGGAATTGTATATAGTTTCTTGTGGTTTGGAAATGGTACTAAAATTAGAGAAGCTAAGAAATATTGTAACAGCTAAGCAATCACAATTACAAAAAAATCTCAAAAACTATATTTTAAAAAATAATCACATGTGGGCAATATGGACTAACAACTTGATGTGGAGCATATGTTTTTTATGCCAAAAATGCCAGTTTCGACTTTTAATTTAACAAGGGATGATTATGACAATTTGTTTTCTATAATACCACATATTTTAAAGCATAAACTCATTTTGTCCTATTTTTTCCATCAGTTTTCATTTAAAAATAATCTGTTTCCTGTGATATCTGCATTTTTGCAAGCAATTTCTTTTAATTTGTGTTTTTGTGTTTGCGATTCTGTAAGGCATATGCGTTGTATTTAAATTATTATTCTTTTAACTTCAGAAATCAAACTTTCAAAATTAAAACCACCTACGATTTTTGTCATACAATTATCTTGCTTTTCTTATACATTGTTATTGGGGTCCAAACTTTGTAGTATTCCATCTCCTATATATTTTCCTACATTCTTCTTATGAAATACAGATACTGTTATAGTTTGTCTAAACTACATGCAGTTTTGGCTTATTTGATCATTATAGCACAGATATTGAAACAGCAAACTGAATATTTTTCCTTCTTCCCCCTCTCCCTCAACTGTGCAGATGGAAAAAGTTGATGGAGCTAATTTTAGTCTTCTAAAAAAGGTTGAGAAATCTCATTTTGTTAAGGGTAACTTCGTGGGCTCCATGGCAAATATATTTCAATTTCGCAGTGGAAACAAATGGAGCATATTTAGGGTATGTCTTCAAAATTTAACAACCAAATTTTTTTCTATCATCCACACCCATATTTTCACTTTCAGAAACTTTGTCTGCCATTTCTGTCTTGGACATTTGCTTTGTTTTGCAAAGAAGAAGCAATGGCTAGACATCAAAGACATTGTGGTTCATCTACTCTTGTGTTTCTCAACCTTGGCAACTTTAAGATGTTTGGACTTCAACTCCCAGAATTCCCCAGCCAGCATAAGGTCAATTTCCATGAGATGCCCACAAGCTGTAAAGTATGACCAAAATTAAGTCAACAGTTAAGGCAATCAACAACTTTGTGAGACACATTTTCTTTTGGAAATACAGCCAGGTCAAAGTTTTGAAAGGATTAGGTCCACTTTTGGCAAGCAATAGACCTTCTATGCATCAATGTAAATGTGTGGCTTGGTTCCCACAGAGTATTTTATTACATAACATAAATTGTTTCCTTTTAGATTAGTGTGATATTTTGAATTTTGTGTCTTCTCACCTTTCTGGTGTAACTTTGAAGCAGAACTATGCGAAGTGGTAGAATGTATAGATGGTGCAGATGGATTATAATTCCTTTTTTTTATGGAACGTAAGGTTGTTGTATATTGTATAGTGTATATATGGCTTTTATCGTCCCAAAGCTGCTTTTTCTGGAGGCAACTGGACTTTCTTGTTTTTTATTTTGAACACATTTAGCTTCTCATCCAAGAAGCTGCTTCAGCTCTGTCAGGATATTAGCCAATGGAAGACTATCCTGTCAGAGCTGAAGAAGCTTCTTGGATGAGAAGCAAAACCTCTTCAAAAGAAAAAAAAAACCTAGGAAGTCCAGTTGCCTCATGAAAAAGCACCTTTGAGACAACATGACCTGGATGACTGAGAATCTCTACAGACATATGACCTTTATGTTTCCATGTACCATATTACATATGTAATCTGATATGAAAATCATGTATTAGTTGGATGGTATGGTATACATGTTTAAATACATGTATCTTTACTATATTTTAAAGTAATTGAATAAAAACCTTTAGAAATAAAGACTATTGTGGGACTGGCAGCCTTTTAACAAAATTGTCTTGACTATCCATAGGGATAAAAAAGGGCTATTCTTTCTTTCATAAATGTATTTTCTTGCCAAAAAAATTTCTTTCCTTTCAGGTTCTTCTTAGCCCAAAGCCTCAAAATGCTAAACTTCTAAAAAAGAAAAAGTCTCTGCAAGCATATTATTTTTCATTAAACTTTTTTTCCCCTTTAAAACAATCTTAGCATTAAAAAAAAAGCATGACATGGAAACCAAGCTTGGAAAATTTCATACAGAACAGTAAAATATTGGCAAAGATATAAAAATGGTTATAATTTGGCTAAGATATATGTAATTTAATGCAGAGATATCAAAGCATTAAGCAAATTGAATGCAAAGTCTGACTGTAATTTAAAATGAGAGGAATAACACGATAGACAAGATTTAATTACATTTACAACATTGCAGATGTATGTGAGTAAACGAGATTTTGAAAAGGAAAAGTACGTATCTTGAAAAAGTCTCTCTTTTCATGTTTTTACAAAACAAGCTAAGCATAAAATAATATTGTTTTTCCTATTAACACAAATGGATTGGAAAAAAATCCCTATTCTGTTTGTTACGTTATAAAATGAATTCACAAGAGCAAAGCAGTCTTTCAGTTTTTAGTTTACTGGAAGCTCACACATTTAAAATAAAAGGCAATAACAGGCAGAATTAGGAATTTTAAAAAATGTGGCTATTAAAGATTCATTTTAAATTTTTGAATTTATTTTAATACAAAAAGTAAAATTGTTTTTTTTTTTAAAAAACAACTCAAGTCATGCAAAGCTTTGTAGACCATTCAAAATCCACACAGCTGCCTTGCATATTCAAACTTCAAAACGGTTTGTTTATTATTTTCACCTTCTGTTACACTCCCAACATATACCTAGCAATTATTTTAATGTACTACTGGACTAAATCCCTAACTAAATCTGGATATCATAATTGATCAATATTAAACATACTGTACCAATCTGAATGTTTTGTTTTAGATAGGATACCCAACTCACCGTATCCTCCAGGGTAGGTAGGCCAAGTTATGGCACAGCGGGGATTCACATAATGGTTTTTGCTGTATTAAGGTAAAATAACAGAATTTTGAAACCCTGCCCAAGTTTCTTCCTATCCTAGTTTATATTAAGCAAAATCAAGGCAGGTTTATTTTGATTTTTTTTTTCACACAGTCTTCTTTCTCAGGACCAGGTAATTTTTCCTGCTAGCCCCCTTTAATAACTTATTCAATCCTCCTACTTAAGGCCTAATTTATTATTTTTCCACCCCCAACATCCAGTCTAAGTTGCACTTTATGCATGATATTTAGATGTTTCTTGTTTCTCCTGCATGGCACTCAAATGCTAATTCAATATTATATCTCAGTTACTGGTCAAACTTTATGAAATACACTTTTTCACACAGCTGATAATTAAGATGCATAATTTATTACAATAAAATAACAACTAATTTGAAAGTGAAATAAATAATTTTTTTTGGAGAGAGGTGCACTCAAGTCTTGAAGGCTCAATGTTATCTCCTTGCTGGGGACAGCATACTTCTCCCAAAATGTCAATTTTAGGAATAAGTATTGGAGAAAGATTCCCCCCCCCCAATCTCCTGATTATGGGCAGCCCAGTGGGATTTAGATGTCCAGTGTAGAAAACAAAATGCTGGTTTGCTCCAGCAGATATCTTCTTATGCTATTTGTTATTAATAAATGAGTTTCACTTCAAGTCTTTCCAACACTTAGTTGGAATCCTCAATCCTCAATTGAGTATGAGGATTGGCAATTCATTCTTTGTTGTTTTCTCACCCCAGAAAGAGCCAATGGCAAGCAAGCAAGCAAGCTTTATTTCAATATATAACTCAAAAGTTTGGATGATTTTATGTTTCAATCAGCAGTTCAGTTGAGAAAGCTAGTTAATACTTGCGAGTTAAATGTACTTTCAATGTATTGATTGGGAACAGGAGGAAATAGCTGCATTTGGAAAAAAATCATTTTGATACCATAATTTGTCTTGATAGCGAAGTTTCATATTGTCCTATAGTTTTATACAAATGTTTTGTATAAAACATTTTTGATAAAAGTTAATTTATTGAAATCTTTTCCCCACGTTAATTATTTTGTTGCATTATAAAATATGAATAATACATTACATAGGCCAGAAAATAACTGAACTAGTGATTTTTATACAATGAAAACTGGAAATTGTTAACATTCTGATTTAGATAAATTAAATCTTTTAAAACAAAGCAAAATATATTAATGTTAAATATAATTTTTAAGATGTTAATGAACACAAGATTGCCTAATACGTGTGTGTGAGTGTGTGTATATACATACGGTGTAATCCATTGAAGTTTCTGCACAGAGTGTCAAATATTATGGGTATTCTTGCTCTGCATTTGATATCAGGAAGAATAGCAAGAATACTGATGATTTGTGAGTCTTTGCCTGTCTCCTATTCAAATATTCCATAGATTTGAATGTTTATAAAGATTCTCGAATGGTGGCTCTGTCATAGATTGTGAAAAATTGAAGAAAGAAATAATTTTCCTAACAACCTATATCTTGAATTATACATATGGCTCAAATAGGAAGAATCCTTCTTTGCAAAGAATTGCATGACTGTAAGCCTTGTTTATTTGCCCATTACTTTTCTGAAGTACTATTTTGGGATTATCTTGGTTGAAATATAAAATCCAAGAATTGTTCATCAATATGTTAGAAGGAAGTCTTAAATAAATTACAGGATGTGGACACTTGCCTGAAACATAATGTTCTCTGCTAGGGTTTTCCTTGTGGAGGGAGGGAGTGTGAAGTTGGGTTGTGGTCTTCTAAATGACATGAGTATGGTCATTTGAAATTCATTTGATGAGCTGAAGACAGGTTTAAAAATGATAGCTTTCTGTTATGCCATGTAAAGACATTTAGTCAAAGGAAGCTCAGCTGTGACTAATACTGTGAGTGGTCTAAATTATTAGGTGATGATTTTTAAAAGAAGTGGCCAGATGTAAATAGTCAAAGCAAAATATTACTCAGCAGCTGCAAGGACCATAGGAAAGGCTGACAGGGCAAATCTACTCATTTCTTAATCACTTTCGTTAGGCAGTATTGTCAGTTGCAAGAGGCGAACATTTTTGCTTTCTAATGAAATTGGTTGAAAAACTGAAAAAGATCCTAAAGCTGTTTATTGACAAGATTTTACCTTTTATCTCAATATGTATATTCATATCTATCTATCTATTACTAGGCTGTGGCAGGATAAATCTTGTCCAAAGGTAACGAGAAATGTATGCTTTTGGACATCAGTAGAGAATTCCCCCTTCTCTGCTTAATATAACATTAGCATTTATATAACTTCTAAAATAGTCTTAAATCATATTATTTACTGCTAGAGTCAAATTTATTAATTGGATCCCTTTTTGGATGAGATAAAATTGATTGTTAAAGCAGAAAATAGCGGATGATATGAATCCCGTTCTTCTATTGCCTTCAAATAAAAGAAGCAGTGACCCAACTCATTAGCCCTCTGATTTAATATATTGACACTTGGGTACAAATAATTCTGTTTAGTGGCTTTTGCTTCCCTGGGATCAATTTAATTAGTTATAAAATGTGACTTCTTGTAGAGCCAGAAGAAATGCTGACGTTAAATAAAGTCATACACAATTTAAACAATAAAGCTATCGATGGCTAGTTAAAAGTTAATGATGCACAAAAAATGACTTAATAGAGACAACCTCAGCAATGAAAGTGATGGTAGGAAAATTAAGCTAAGTGGATGAATGAGAAATGGTGATGTTGTTGGATTGTTAAAACAAATGCATGCCTAATAGGACGTCTCAGTGCTTTCTGGATCTGAAGGCAGCACTGAATTTTTTTTTTAGCTGATTGGGAGCATGTTTGTAAATCTCTAAACATTGCTCTCTTTGGATTTCAAAGAAGAAAGACGCTCTGAAAGTCATGACTTGAAACTACACAAACTGGTGTATTTATCTTTGACAGGGTGGATTGGAGTGAACAGAAGCTGCTACTTTTAGTGATCAAATTTCTTTGTACTGTAATTTTCTGAAAAATTAACCAAGTGTACACAAAAGCAAATTTGTGCAAAACATAAACTCTTTCTACATGTAGAAAATCTTTTCTACAGATTACCCATGCACATATTATATAGTGAAATAATATATATGCAGTAAAATCAAGGAAGATGGTTATTGTTCTCAATACACAACTGTCAGACTTATCTATAGCTCTCTGTTAATGATCACAATGCTACTAAAATCCTCAGTAAAATGCAAAAGAATAGTAACAGGATCCCTTTTGGAAACTCCTCATCTCAGAATCAATCTTTAGAGCAAGATGTTTTTGGAATTTATGAAAGCAAATTCCCCAGTTCAAAAGAAGTAGAAAAGGTATGACAAAAGGAGAGGAGGAATAAGACCAGAAGACTAGAAAAAGTGGGTAATAGATATTTTGTTAATATTCTACTTTGAGTGCAAGAAAAACCTATGCAGAATCTCTAGCCTGTGAGAAACAGGTACTTTATGATTATTTTACAAGCACTGAAATTTGAAAATGATAGAGTAATGAATTGGGCTTTTCTATGAAGTAGATAATGATCTTTAACCACTGCACACATTCCTACTTCTTAGTAGCTTCTTATACATCCTTGAAAATCTCAAGTGTAGTGGCAGACAGCTGTTGTTACCTGTTAAAAGCATTAATAGCAGTATAAGCAGATCTTTAGAATACAACCTCTGTTTTTAAGTGATTTTCAAACTGCTCTTGAATACTGGGCTGTTACTTCTTGGGAGGAAAAAAAAAGGCAAATTGTTTTGTCTTTGCATTGACTTTCCATCAGCCCCAACCTACACAGAGGGGCTGCTGGAAAAAAAGGGGGCATTAATACATTTTACTGTGAGGAAGCCAGTTTGTATTTAGCAAGTGGGGAATGGGGGAGGCATGTTTTCTTAGGGCTGAGATGGCAAAGTTAAGCATTCAGCCTACAGCAGAAAAAAATTGCCTTTTTTTGTTTTCTGGCGGGAGAGCTCGAGTACTCCCAAAGGGATTCAATGAATGGCCGGTTTTGTCTGACACTGTTTCATAGGCATAGAATTTTTGTTTTTTCATAATTATTCTTCCCCGTCATTGGGTGTGCACATGACATTTGAGAGTATTTTAAAGTCTTAACACACTCATGTGCCTGCAATAAAGTTACTCATAACAATCCAGGCTTTTTGCAGACAACAGAGCTGGGTCTGTTGTTTTTGCGAGTCACAGCAGCTGGGAGGCAATTGTGAAGACAACAGCTTAATCTAGCTGAAAAACACAGAAGGATGTGAATATATACTAAATTTCCTTCCAGATTATTGCAAACAATGTGGGATTTTTTTTCCTTTCTTTTTTGGTTTGGGTGGTCTGACTGAAAGAACTTGATTGCCATAAAACATACCACCAAATTTACTTTAAGTAGTCAACAAGTTGCATTGTTTCTTTCATCCTGATGTTTCAGAACAATTTGTGCAGAATACATATTTATATTTATCTACAAACAACTATACAGATACATATATTTACACCCAGGCATGCAGAGGTTTGATGGTTGCATATTGCTAAACGTGTATTCATGCATGTCATCCACATGGCAATTACTCATAGTTAAATATAACAATTTTATAGTAATGCAATGCAATTTAATGCACTCATGTTTTTTCTCCAATGTTAAATTGCTTGTTATTACATTAAACCAGTATAACCTTCAAAGATTAAGCCAAGTACCATCTTTGAATTAGTTTTGTGAAATTACTTTCACCATGTAAATTACTATTTTCTGGCCTAACAATCTTCAAATCTGGTTTACATATTATGTCAAGATGAAATAAGTATTTTTGTGCAGCCTGTTACAATATTTTATTATAAAATAAGGAAGTAAAGTATATTAAACTAATCACTATCTATAAATTCAACCATTGTCCTCTTAACAAAAATGTTGTATGTGCCTTAGAGGTTTCTAAGAAGGATATTTCAAAACTATTTGGTTAATTTTTAAAAAATATTTAAATATACAAAATCCACCCTCTATCATTAGAGAAAGACTACTTAGCCAAAATTTCAAAATAAAGAACAAATCTTTCAACTTTGTGATACCAAAATCACAAAGATACATTAAAATATAGGCTGTTATTCTTCCTAAGCAGAGAAAGAAGCTGTTCTATGTATTTATCTGATGGTCATAGCCATGACTGGCAATGCTAACCATATAGATGAGTGATTATTTGTCCACAGACAGATATCTTGATTCATTATAGATAGTGAGTATTGCTTTAAAATTAGCAGTAGAACATACATTCCAACAATAGATGTACCGCCATATTGCTGAATTTATAACATTTGGTGATTGCAATTCGAGATACACTGAGATGTTGACAACTATATCATGTTCCCAAATTGGAATGGGTAATTTAGGTTGTGATGATATTCACATGATATAGTATTCCTTTTTTCCCCTTTTCTAAGCAGTTCTTTTTTTGAGCATCATCTGGATCCTGGTAGAAAGGAGTGGGTACAGATACCAAAAAAACCCAACAAAATATTTCACTTTTTCCAGTGTAGTGCTTAGTTCCAGGTAAACTAGAAAGTGAATTAACTATAGCAATGGACCTACTGGAATTTCTTCTATTTTATTATCTCAGTACAGCTAGTCCAAGGTAAAAAATAAATCTAGATTGTTCCTATTTATATTTCTTGTTCCCAATGATAATCTCAGAGACAACATAGAACCAGGTTTTCATCACATACTCCAGGTCCACCTTTACCTTCATGAGGTGTTGTTACACATGAACCTGACATTTATGAGTAACAATTTCAAAGCCTCTGTCAATCTGATTTCTTAGACCTTGGAGTGGAAGCAGTAAGCAGACTGCAGGGAAGGCTTGCTTAGTGCCTTTCAACAGATCTTCCCCTATCTGTCACCATCACAATTTGTCTTCTATATCTCCACAAGAGCCACCAATAATTGTGTGTCCCTTGGTCCCTATGCCTATAGAGCTATCTCCAGGTTCAATTCTCTTCATCTCACTAAATTTGACAATTCCTCATTCAGAATGGCCACCTAATTTAAACCTGATGATCTGGCAACAAGCCATTTAAATAAGCTCTATCAACTCAGCAACCATTCAATCTCCTTTCCCACTTTCCTCCTTAATAAAATGTTTCTGGAGAATTCACCCTACTCACAAGTATCAGTTATACACACACACACACACACACACACACACACACACACACACACACACAATCTCTTTCTCTAGAGCACCTTTATCTTCAGCTAGTCTCTCATCCCCACCTGCCCAATTTCATCTGGCACATCCCCAATAACCCATCCAAAGGCTCCTGATCATGGCCCAGAGCTTTAAAGTTGTCCAGGCTCCTTGACAAGACTTGTGGTTACTGCTGGCACCTTCTGACTCCACTAGCTGCTTTCATCAGTCACTAAGGTCTCGTGCCTGGCAGATTGGCCTTGTTTGTTATCCAACTAGGGTCAGAGTTCTTCTGTTCAACTCCTGAGCCACCTCTGGAGCCCAATTTCTGGCACATGGGCACAGTACTTCATTTTTTTCTGGCCCAGCCTGCTGGCTGCCAGCCAACAAGATAGCAAGCTGGATGCCTGCCACAGTCCAGAGATATGCAAAGTCAGGCAGTAGCTTCAAAAGCAAAGAGTCCTTTTAAACCTAACATAGTCAAAGGCTTGGCACAGGTTGAGACCAGAAATCCAGTAAATAAACAAGTGACATATCCAAGGGACAAGACAAGGGACACGGTGAGATGGAATCCAGAGTCGGTGATATGATAAGATAAACACAACAGAGCTGAGGCTTGAAAAGTTGTTCTCAGCATTTTCTCTCAGGGAGGCCAATAAATAAGCCAAGCTGAACAAATATACAGCTAAGGTACCTTGCTCATTAGAGTCCACCTGACTTATGGAACTCAGCCCTCTGCTGTTGTATTATTAACATATGCCTCTGCTTGGAACAAAGTAGATGAATCTCAGACTTACAGAAAGGCTATAAGAAGGTGCAGGCATGCAGTCCTGGGATCTTGCTGAATATGCTTCAATCACAGAGGAACCATTGGCTTAAAACTCTATCCAGAACTATTATCCCTAGAAAACCCTGAGTCTACTTTTTCATCCTCTTTATCAGAAGACAAGTCCACAGAGCCATAACGGACTTGCTCAGTTGATGAAATAGCTGATCTGTTCTCTTCTGACCATTGACATCACCAGACTCAAATTTTCTTCTGCTACTGGGACAATTTTCCTTATTTTTTAAAAATCTGTCCTTTTACATTTTTTCTTCCTTTCTCCTGCTATGCCTTTTAGCTCCATCCATTTGCAGAACATGGGCAGATTTCCAGCCCTCTTCCCTGTCTGAATTTGACCTACCTACTGTGTGGTATAGGAAACCTGATAGCTGCTGAATCTCTGAGTAGGCAAAGATGCCAGCAGACATCCAAGTGAATTAGTAGATGAATCTATTTCTACTGCACATTCATGGAAGTGTGTGTACAGTGGAAGGCAAAATTAATTACTCAGCTGGCTGTTTTAATATAAGAGAAGTCTAACTTGAATAGCACAGTAATTTTTTTTTTCAGATATACTGTATTTAATCCTTAAAAAAACCCAAAGCTTAATACTTTATTATATTTATATATTTTACTTCTAGGAACTAGAAGCCTCTAATTTTATCCTCACAGCATTATGGGGAGGTAGAATAGATTTAGAAACAGTAATTCACCCATATTTTTTTTAATGAATTGTACATAGTAGTATGTACTTAGCAATCCAGATAGTAAGAAGATCTGCAAGCTTGCTAACTGCAGGGCCTCATCAGGATTTCTTCTGGCTCTATTTATAATATGGAGGGTCATTTACCTTTTTGACTTTGTCTTTGTCATTCAGAAGTATTAAACATTGTTTATTTTACAGAAAAAGTCTATTAGTGTAAATAAAATAATTACATAACTTTATTTTTATAATCCCTGATAGTAATCATTCTGCTATGGCTCCTTGACTGTTATACATTTAAGATTAGAGGGGGTGATCTCAAATGTGTAGCATGGGGGGCAAGACACAAGGGCTATTTAGTAGGCCTCAACCTTCAAGGTGGCATTAAGTTTAGGCATTTGAATTTTTAATGTTAAACAAGGATCAAATTCCATATTACATGGAATTCGTATGAGATTGGGTGCATGCACGTATGCCTTATTTTGTTTTTTGCATATTGCGATCTTTTAATTTTTTTTTTAACTATGGGCCTTGAATATTGGAAATTTGCCTAGAAGTTTTAACATTGTTGAGAAGCACGGGTCCACCAGCTTTAGAGACAATTATTATATTATTGATAAGATTATATAGATGACTTGCTAATTTAATAGTGTATTGTTTATTAACATGGTCCATGATGGCATTCCTAAAATACTTGGTAATATATTAACTTTTTTATGCTTGTCAAGTGTATATGCAAAAAATACTAAATTTTTGAATGTTTACAGTTTCCACAAAATATGATATTATACTATATTTCCATCCCTGATTTTATAAGTATGCCCGTTCAATTACTTAAAATATTTAGAAGTTAAAATGATCAAAACGGCATGGATTTTTCTTTCGCTTTTGAATGGACCATGTCTTCACGTTATTGTTAGTACAACAGTGAGAAGCTGGCAGGAAGATATTGGCTTGAATCCTAAGCAGGTAGGAAGTAAGTATGAGAAAAATTCCTTTAGATATTTTAGCATTCATTTATCATAGGAACCAGGTTAAGCCAGAGCTAGATTTTACAGAGGTATATAGTTAGTGTGATTAAAATCCAGGAGATACAATCTATGCAAACCAGTTACAAGGATGCAATTAGAAATGACTGTGGAATATTAATAAGGGTTGTAGTAGTTGCCATATCTTTCTTCTTTTTCCTAACTGATATATTCCATCTGTTCCTATAAAGATATTTGACCTTGTTATTAAAAATAATTCATTACATATAATAATTTATGACTATAATTTATGAATAGAATAGAATAGAATAGAATAGAATAGAATAGAATAGAATAGAATAGAATTCAATCCTTTATTGGCCAAGTGTGATTGGACACACAAGGAATTTGTCTTCGGTGCATATGCTCTCATTGTACATAAAAAGAAAAAAAATACATTCATTAAGAATCATGATACAACACTTATTGATAGTCATAGGGTACTAAATAAGCAATCAAATCATACTAGCAAAATATAAATAATATAAATCATAAAGATACAAGCAACAAAGTTATAGTGGTAAGTGGGAGGAGATAGGTAATAGGAATGAAGAGAAGAAGAATAGTAATACAATCTTAGTAAATAGTTTGACAGTGTTGTGGGAATTATTTGCTTAGCAGAGTGATGGCATTTGGGAAAAAACTGTTGTTGTGTTTAGTTGTTCTGGTATGCAGTGCCCTATAGCATTATTTTGAGGGTAGAAGTTGAAACAATTATGTCCAGGATGTGAGGGGTCTGTAGATATTTTCGCAGCCCTCTTTTTGGCTTGTGCCGTATAGAGGTCTTCAATGGAAGGCAGGTTGGTAGTAATTGTTTTTTCTGCAGTTCTAATGGTAGTAATTGTTTTTTCTGCAGTCTGTCTTCTTGGGTTGCAGAACCAAAGCAGACAGTTATCGAAATGCAGATGACAGACTGAATAATTCCTATGTAGAACTGTAAAATCAGTTCCTTGGGCAGTTTAAACTGTCTGAGTTGGTGCAGAAAGAACATTCTTTGTTGTGGTTTTTTAATGACATTTTTATGTACTGTAGGGTGTCCATTTTAAGTCTTGAGATATCATAGAATTAAGAAACTTGAAGGTCTCTACTGTTGATACTGTGTTATCCAGTATTGTAAGAGGTGGTAGTATAGGGGCGTTGTCCTAAAATATAATACCATTTCTACGATTTTGAGTGTGTTTAGTTCCAAATTGTTCTGGTTGCATCAAAAGGCTAGTTATTCAACCTCCCGTCTGTATGCAGATTAGTCATCTCAAATGAGACCAATTACTGTTGTATCATCTGCAAACTTCAGTACTTTAACAGATGGATCTTTTGAGGTGCAGTCATTGGTATATAGAGAGAA
>JANHFJ010002813.1:312349-327804 GCA_032468195.1 Cerberus rynchops
CATTGTACACTGCCCAGAGACTATCTCTGAGGAAGATGGGTGTTTAGAAAACATACATACATACATACATACATACATACATACATACATACATACATACATGAATTAATAAATAAATAAAATTACATTTAACAAGTTAAAATAAAAACGATGTAGATGAGGATATATAAGATATTATTTGATGATTGACTTCCCATGTGTTGTGTTTATACACACAAAAGGATATCACAGAGATGGGGAACATGCAGTTTTTGCAAGTCCAGATCTCTTTTAACTAAAGACATGAGATAATTGACTGTGCACAACTATATTTCTTTTATTTCCAAATACCACAATCTATTTTCTTTTGAATTTATTGAGCCATTTCCATGCCAATTTCCATGTTAAGAGTAACCCGCTTCTTATAGGAAAATTACATATATCTGTCTCTTTTCTTCAGCCCTTTCTCATCAGCATGTACACATTTTACTCTTTTGTGCAAGCCTTCTTTATAATTAGAGATAAAAAGTGAAGGCAGGTATGATTTAATTTGTTTATTGCAACTGGGCATCATTTTATATGATTTTCATCTAAATAACAGAGGTTCAGCAGTTCAGTTGCAATCATCAATTCAAGCTTGTAACAGGTCAGGGAACTTCACAGTGAGAAATGCTTAGAGATGATTTAGCAAATGGTATGATTTCTTTCTTTATTCCTTTGAGTTTACTAGGCTCCTGGGGAATTCAATTAGGGATATAATGGTTTGAAGCTACTTTCAGAGTCTCCCTGTAAACAGGCTTTAAATGTTTAAAATCATGTTAGTGGAGAAATTCAGAGTTAGAAGATTTAAGTAAATAAAAGCCAACCTTTTCTGCATGTATATATTCCTTGTAGATCTTAGGCCAGAAATAGCATCTTTATTTTTCTCATTAATCTGTCCCCTCTCCATTGAATATTAAAGAAAAAAATCAGTCATAGCATTTCCTTTAGACATTAAATTATTTCTACTTGTTTCATTCTGCTCTGCCTTGTCCATTTTATAAAAAGAAACAAATGGAAAATGGATCCTTATACAGGAGAAATGGGAAATGTCTTATTTGGAAGAATAGGTGGGATTAGTATTCTATTCAGCTGCTTGTCCACTTTAGATTTTGGGATAGAGTTTATCTTAATCTTCTCTAGCCAATCTGTGACATGAAATTTTTCTCACAGAGTGAGAAAAGTTGTTATTTTATGTACTAAAATATTGCAAACAGAGTAGTATTGTCAATGGCAAGTATTTCCAGGTTATTGATTTAAAAAATAGACCCATTCTTTACCATGAGGGGGAGGGGGTGTTACATACTTAATGTGCTATTTCTGATAGCTATATGGGGTCCAAATGCAAATCTTGAAACTTTTTCCTTGGTTGTTTCAGTATGCTAACTGCAGTTTTATATGGTCTCGTGCAAAAAAAAAAGACTTATAATTTCACATTATTTGGAGCAGATATTTCATAATAAAACTGAGAACTGCATAGCTTTGACACAGATTTATAGCAAAGAAAGGATAGTGCTAAAATCCTGCGTAAGCCACACATAAAAATATCCCCATTCCATTGCAAATTTTGCTGCCCCTATCTTCTTTGCATCATTGTTGCTGCCAGTGCATCTCCTGTCTTTCAGAGAGGTTATCTTCGGCCACCAAAAGATTGCTTATGTTTAGTCTGTTTTAGGGCTCTCATCGGAAACATTCAAGGATTCAAGAGCCCTTGTGGCACAGTGGTTAAAGTATAGTATTGCAGGCAGATTCTGCCTACAGCCTGGAGATCAATCCTGATAGGGCTCAAGGTTGATTGAGCTTTCCACCTCTCTGAGGTTGGTAAGATGAGAACCAGATTGTTGGGGGCAATATGCAAGTAATGCTTACATTGTAAACCGTCCAGAGAATGCTGTAAAATGTTATGGGAGTGGGGAATATAACCCTAAAATGCTATTGTTATGCTATTCCCCACATCTGTTACCAGAAGTATCATTTGCAATTCTAAGCATTTTCAATATTTTTTCTTTTGTAGACAAGCATTACTTTAAAAAAAAGTAATAAATCAGTACATTTACCTGTTTATAGCATGTTCTACAATTAAATCTTTAATATTTAAACCAATTGAATTGGTAGTTTTTAAAACTAATATGTAGTTCAGGTTTCTAAATATGTCTTTAAAAAAATATTCCTGGTAGTATAGTGCTTATTCAAATATAAAAGGGTGAGCTGTCCTTTTTCTATCTGATGAGGATTAGATATCCTTCAAGTTTTATAGGATACATATTTTTGTGATAATAAAAAAGAAATGTCCACGTCTACTCTCTTTCTATTATTTTCTAAACTTGGTATATAATTCAACAAAGATGAATATCCACATAATATTTTTAAAATATAGGCAAGGAAATATATTAGGAGAGAACCCTAATGTTGAACTACAAAGTACTATGCCTGTTCAAAAATAGTTTGTGAAAACAAGTTTCTGATAGGCAAAATTGACCATTGATTAACCTGAGAAACAAAATGCAGTTTATAGAACAAATTTAAATCTGCAAATCTTTCTGTGACAATTGAAACATCATAAATGAAAACTAATGGAAAAGATTTCTCTAAATATATCTGTAAAACACTGATATTTGGAAAATATATTTCAGAAATATGTAAATCATGGATGTTAAAATTTCCAATGGCAAATTTTGATTTTATAGTATTTTATACAAATATATTATTTATAACAGCAATATATTTTAGTTCAATTTTATTATCTGATTTTATATATCAGGCACATTATTGCCTTCAAGCACCATTGAAACTATCAAGTGACAATGTAATGCAGAGATGTCAAACTCACAGCCCCTGGTCTGGATGTGTCACGTGCTGTCCACCCCCACCCCCGGTTTAGTGAAGGGGAGAAAAGTCACCATATGTCACGTAATGACGTGACGCCATGAGTTTGATACCATTGATATAATAGATCACAAAGCCTTCATTTGAATTTAGACCAATTGATAATGTATATATTGAAAGGGTTAGAAATTAGTCAATAAAGTCAAAATTTTGTAGTGTTTTGGATAACTCAGTTTTATTTATCAGGCAACATTTGCATGTTATATTCTCTATTTACATGAATCACACTATTAATCCCAGTACTTTGCTTAGTAACTAAATGCTTCAATTCAAACCAAATCAAATCTCCAGATATGCTAAGGCAACAACTCCTAGTATTCCCTTGAAGTTGGGAGTTGTAATTCCAACCAATCTGTAAAGTAAAATATTGAAAAAAAAAAGATTTTCTGCTATGTAATCTTTTATTTAAATATAGAAGTATTTGTGATCAAATATGTCCATCCCTTCCCCTTAGATGAGATAAATAAAAGATATTGGAATTCCAAGCTTATATATATCAATCTTGTAAGTGAGAACAGATTTTGAAAACTTTGTTACCACATTTCCCAGTATGATACAATACAGTTTTCAACATAGCAATTGCTAATTGAAAAATCTGGGCCTCATAAATCCATTTGTGTATTCACAGCATATATTGTATTAAAATATTAAATTATTGTATAACTTAAATTACTGTTGTGTCTTTTGATCCATGTGCATTTGACAGTTTTTCAATTTTCCATGTGCATTTGACAGTTTTCCAATTTTCACTGATAGAGATGTTTTATTTAAATGAGATATATAAAGTAGAGCTGCTACAAAGCCTACATTTAACTGAGCAAGTCAAGCTATTGCTTATTGGATAATTTGACTCTTTTATAGCATAGTAAAAGCTGTAAAGTGAATGCTATGACCTCTTTGGTCAATGCTAATCCATAACAGTTTACTGTTAATTTAGTCAAGTATAGGCATCATGTTAAGAGTATAAAATATGAGAGCAGATCTAATTGTAAGTGACTGGTATGCTGGAGGATCCCTAATTCAAATATCAGTCAGCATAGTAATCCTAAATAGACTTAAAAACAAAGAGGCAGTCTATATGATCCATATGGTGACTTTACTACCAACCTAGCTATGATATATTCCATGCCATGCCATGTCATAATACGGTAGTTGTAATAGAATATAGCAAATACCTCAAAACAAGATAATAATTTGTGTCAGATTGGTCTGTTTAATTATTTATAAATAAATTGATTATGTGCTATCAAATCAGTGACTCTTAGCAATTGCCTAACCCTTAAGTCGATTTTCGTCATGATGATCTGTCCTTCACGTGGTTCTTTAGTTCTTATAACAAGGTATCTATAACTACTGTAGCTATGTATATGCAGCTTACTATTGGTTTTTTCCCTCTATTCTCTCCTTTTCCCTTTCCTAGCATCAGAAAGAGTGTTCACATATGGTAACAAATATAGTAACAAGTGGTGGGATTCAAATAATTTAACAACCATTCTCTGCCCTAATTACTGGCTGGGGCCATGACTGGATGGTCATGTGACTGGGTGGCATGGCCAACTCAACATCGCTCACGTTTGGTTGGCCTCCTAAGGTCTTCTGGTCTTTGTCTATTACTTTATCTACTACTACAGTGTCGGGTTGATTATCTAATGCCTGCCTGTACATCTGGATCCAGAACTCCCACAAATTCTTAGTTCTATTATTCTCCATGCTGGCTGGGGAATTCTGGGAATTAAAGTCCACACATCTTTCAGCTGAGAGACACTGATCTACCTCTTGAGTTCTGTCTAGTGTGGTAAATCTCTGCTTCTATGGATCTGATACTTAGTGCCTATTCTTGTGCTGCTATGATCAGTGATCAGTGCTGCCTCTCTCTCTCTCTCTCTCTCTCACACACACACACACACACACACACACACACACACAGCAGAGCAATGACAGAATCAACCTACAAAGTATGCCTCCAAGAACGCCAATTCATCCCAAATAAATGTAGCCTTTATTTGCTTTTTATTAAATTATATTGAATGAGCTATAAGCAAATTATTCCATGCTATTATTTCTGATAGCAATGCCAATGAATCTTTCTTTTTAGCTAGAAGTTTTTAATAAGATAAGTAATTCTCAACTCACACCTATTTGTTTAGCAACCATTCAAAGTTACAACAGCATAGAAAAATGTGAATTACAAGCAGTCCTTGCACTATCAACCATCACAATATACCCACAACCATGTGCTCAAAAGCTGGCCACTTGGCGTTTGGCATGTATTTATGATGAATGCAGCATCCTGAGGTCATGTATTGGCCATTTGCCACCTTCCCAGCCAGCTTCCAACAAGCAAACCCAATAGAGGAAGCTGTATTTGCTTATTGATCTCATGATTAATTTAACAATTACAATGATTTGCTTGACAATCATGGCAGAACAAGTAGTATAATTGGGCATGACTTAATAACCACCTTGCTTAGCAATGGAAATTCTGGTCTTGATTGTGGATGTAAATTGAGGACTACCTATACTGACAAAAGGATCTGTCAAAGGAGTTAAGAGTTCTTATAGTTTAAAACCACAGTCTGGGTCAGATTTGTAAATTTGTGTTGATTTATGCAGGACTTTGGATTTGAGCAAACTGAATTTTATATCATGATTGCAAACTACTTATACTACTAGGACTCTCTTTGCAGTAATATAGCTTCATTTCCTTAGGAAATATTTAACAAACAAGATTCAGTTGAGATTCATTATGATATGAGATAATCTATAGTTCCATGTTTCTCAACTGTAGCAATTTTAAAATTTGTAGACTTCCTTCCAGAATTCCCCAGGCAGCACTGCTGGGGTATTCTGGGAGTTGAAGTCCACACATCTTAAAATGGCTATGGTTTAAAAACATTGCTATAGATGATATAGTGACTAAACTATGGAAGTATGTACCTTCTGGAAAGTGTACTTGAAAGTTTTGAACTGCATACAGATTTTATACTATTTGAGACTGTGGAAGAAGACAAAGAAACACTGTTTGGAATTCAGTTCAAAGGATTGAAAGCATTTGCTGTCTCCATCTTTTTAATGTATTATGTATACTGACAGGTGAAACAGAAGTTGATGCATCATTTTGGATCTTAGAATTACTAATGTGTATAAACACAATAAAAAAGCCAATATATAATCAACAGATAAGCTTAGAAGACTAGTTTGTAAAATAAAGAATGAAGGGTGGGAAGGTTTTTTTGTCTCTGTTCAACCATTCCCCCACTAATCAAGGCTAGTATGTATCTATGCTTACAATGAACTTGTTCTGACTTGTTTTGTCTGCCTTTATAAAATTAAAGAAGAATAGATCCTCACCCAAGCATTCCAAATCTAAAAATAAATTTGAAAAAAAAATTGCTACAGCATGTTGAGCAATGGATTGTTAAAAAAGCTACTAAGAAACACATTGATCAATTATTTTCATCAGGAAAAAAAATATTCATCTTCTATTTTTTAACTTTCTCCCCTCCTTTGTTGTTAGCCCCTTCCTCCAAAAAACATATACCTTCTTCAGTTTTACTATTGTCAGCAAAACATTCCATTGTTATTAAGAGACATGCTTTTTTCTCTCCAGATAATGCTATTATATAATGCAATAGGATTATCTGAAGCCATAAACTGCTCATTTTAGAATGCTCAGTTTTAATCTTAGAAAGGCTAACTTTCTGCTTAAAAGGTTGGGGAGGAGTGGAAGACACACAGAGTAATGAAATTAAGCTGCCATCGGCATAAGGCAAAACTATAGCAGGTGAGCCAAAGAACATTATCAGCTATGGCAGAGACCCTAATAACACACACGCGCACACACATACTCCAAGCCACTTCAGTTAGTTTATTGAATTGAATTTTGAATTTTTATACCGCCCCATCTCCCGAGGGAAGCATGACAGCTGTGAAAAAGGAGTGCCAACAGGGAGACATATATACATGCACACACACACCTGCAAGATAGGAAATGCTTTAGTATGTATTAATACAAATAAAGCATGTGATATTGAAGTTACAAAGAGAGAGAGAGAGAGAGAATGAGAGTGGAGAGCGTTGTATGGAAAGGGAATGAATTATTCATTATATTTAAAGAAAGATTGCCTTGGAAATGTTTGGTAATGCACTCCCTGTGTAGATTTAAATGCTTATTGTTTTCCGTTTAAAGCAATGGAAATTTAATTCAACATTTTCATGACAGTTTCTTTTTTTTAAATGCTTATTTCCAAAGAAACATTATTTAACTTTTGATGAGGATGCTTTATATTCAGAAAATATTGTTTAGTTTTCAAAGAAGATAAGCAGAATGATCTAACCGTAAAAAGACAAGGGGATTTTATACCACGAAGAAACAATTTGCTTTAGTTTAGGTTTTTGCTTTTGTTCTTTAACCTACTGCAGACAAAAATCAACCTCATAGAAAAAAGGGGAATAAGATTAGATTTTATGAATGTTATAAACTCCATAGGACACCAGCACAATGTAGGTTAGGAAAGCCATTGTAGCAACACGCTCTGTATGCAATCAGAAGCCAATTGTTAGTGGACTGTGTACAAGCACATACTGTGCTCAATGATCTGATGAGGTATTATGGATATGATGCAGAGAGACCTTGTGGATTAGAACCTCACCATTTGTTTAAAAAGTGAAAGCAACTTAACATTTACACTGAGCTTGTCTGAAGAGTGGCTGCTCTTTGGATGGCAAGCTGAAGAGAAAGTATTTTCTTTACTGTTTTATTGCTTTGGGGAATTTATGGTATAGTTGAGAACTGAGCTGGAGTTGAGAACTTGATGTATGTTATGTGCATGGGGGAATTCGCCATTCCTAGGTTGCATTATCTTAAATCTTCTATACCACACCTATGTTATTAATTCTGTGTGTAATGGGAAAAAAGTTTATGCAAAGCAAGTATATTATTATAAAACTTTTAAAAATGGAAGAGGAATAGCTTATTAAAATATAGCCTGGGGATAGCTTGTAACACTGATTTTAAATGAGAAAGCATTGTTGAAGCATGGTTATTGTGCAATATATCAATAACTTAATATATATTTTATGTATAATCATATACAAAATATATTATATATAAGTATATATTATTTACTTCTCTTTTCATTTTATGAGCAACTCTATCATAATACTTTGAAATTACAGCACTATAATGCTTGGAGATAAATAATCCCTATATATAACATACAGTACAACCAAAGAATGGGACAATCAATATAACAGTATTGCAGCTGATAACTGAAGAAAAGTTTTGAAGAATAGAACAGAGGATATTATTATGAACAGATCTTACAGTCCAGTTTCACATTAATAGGGTTAAGAGTTTCACTGGCTTTCATTGATGGGAGGGCAGGATAGGTGATCCTCTTGTGGCTTGGCCCAAGGTAAAACCCAAAACAATATCCTTTTGTCTAGAGGATAGAGGAGCAGAAGCAGCAATTTGGCCTGCTGAAAAACAATATTTTGTGTGTTAAGAGTGACCTGCTTTGTTCAGTTTCCAAGATAAAAGAGTTTTTAGCTGGTGGAACTAAAGTAACTGGTAGGAAACCACAGGTAAGAAGTCAAGAAAATCAACATGTAAGGCCTGTTTGAGAGAAATTTTGCTCACATAATGTGATTTATAAAATTTTAATCAAATCCATATTCCAGGAAATGAAATGTGTTCTATGTTGACTTCATTTTCTATGTGATCGCTATGTAATCCATTGAATATGGAGAAAATGAGATCTTTATCCTATTTACAATCTAGGATTTATTATATTGTTAAATGTATCAATTCCAAGTATCACTTAAATTTCAGATATTTTGCTTTGAAGCATGAGCATATTTTGCCTTTATATAGGAATATAACAAAATGAATGATATGTCAAAAAAAAATTCAGCCATGGAGAATTGCTGTTGACATAGGAACTATAATACTGTTAATATGATTTGTGTGTGTGTGTTTGTATGTGTGTGAATTCTACCATCAGACAAAATTATGCTATAATGCTCAGAACTGGAAAAAAATGCATATCTGAGCTGCAAACCAAGAAAGAGATAAGTTGAAAAGATCCAAATAATATTCCTTAGAAGAATATACTGTGCATAATAATTTATTGGTAACATACAGGTAACATCCTCTAACTGATCTGTTAGTCCAAATAAGTGCAGCTAAAGTAGTTCTAAATGGAATTGATGCTCTCAAGCTGTAAGATTGGGCCTTTGTGCATTGCTTTGTGTCAAGGATCACTTGAAAAATTTCTAAACATGCAATTATTTTTCAATGCTGCTATGTGAGCTTTAATAAGTGTGATCATGCTTAGGTCTCAGCATTGCATTTTATGTTTTGCCAGTTTGCCTACTAGCGATCTGCTGAGCAAAACTTCCAAGGCAGAGGTGCAAGTCTGTGCCCAACAATCCCCTTTTGTTTTTGCAGATGTTTAGGCTTAAAGCAGTGTTGTGGAGCTCAGGCCCTGTTTGTACTTGCATGCTGCTATTCTCTGCTCATTGTCTAAACCTGTGTGCATTGTTCTCCTTGACAGGTGATAACTATCCTGTGCAGTTCATTCCATCAACAATGGCAGCTGCTGCGGCTTCTGGACTCAGCCCTTTACAGCTCCAGGTATGTGCCAGAATAAAAATATGTGGGCTCAAAGCCAATACTTTAGTGGAAAACTGCTAACCAGCTGTATGCTAAGTAATGGCTTGAATGTTAAGTAATTTTTAAAGCACAGCCCCAGAAGGATTAACACCTTATGTACTAAATATGCTGCAAACAGAGCAGCATGTGTCAAGCTTGATGCTGGGAAATGCAGCCAACTTTGTATTTTTATCAATTACTTAATAATTTCTGGCACAATCCAATCTATGCTTAAGCACTTTTATGACCATTGATTTGGTGGGAGAATTAAACAGGCCCTTTAAGACTTTTTTCAACTGAAAGGTGTTTCAAAGGTACTTAAATTGTGCCGGGTGTGTATGTGGAGAGAGGATGGAAGAAATAAGGAATTTCTTAGTGGAATTTAGGTTCAAAATATTTTATTTCTCTTAAGCTTTTTCCAGATGTAGCCTGCTTAGCTTTTGTTCCTCATAGTGAGTGACTGAAATATGTCGATTTCTCCTTCTTTTGGGCTTTGTAATGACTGTTTCCTAAACTGTAGACTTGCAGCTTCTGTATTTATGGAATCTCAGTCTTTCCATGCGTTAAGTTGGTTGGATGCCAGCAGCCATCAGGAGTCTGAGTTTGGTCCCTTGCTAGGTCATTTATTTATTTTTGTCATAGGGGGAACTAAATGTTGTGTGAAAATGATTTATATTCCAATTTATTATATAGCTTTTTAATATTCCCCAAGAAAAGGCACAATAGTGTCAAATAATGAAGTAGCAGTCAAAAGCTTATAAAACGGGTTTGTTTAGCAATCATATTAGAGGTTTACCTTTTGGTTATTTAAATGTTGTAGTTAATGCCTCTTGTAATTGTTATCAACCAAAATTATAGTAGTATTAGTTTAGTACTGGCAAACATGGTACTTTAGTTAGAGGAAAAATAGACTTTACTTAATGCCCGCTTGTTTGGATTATAGAATATTTTAAAACATAAAAAAATATTCAGTCTTAATGGTTGCAGAATTTTTAAACGATCCTATGAAATGAGAATTTGCTCAATTATCATTTTTAGTGCAGAATTGGATGGAATCTAAGAAAAGAGAAGCAGCATAAGAAAGGTATAATTTTCTAGTTTTAGAAATGATTCCAAAATCCACATTGTAAGGAAATATATAATCAAGAATGTATATATCAGAGTAAATAATTACAAGAATGTCAGGAAAAATGGATATGGTTAAGTTTAAACATTTTAATGTAAACATCCAAACCTGCTGTAGAAAAGCACATCTGAATATACTAGATTAGAGATAAGAGAAACTGAGAAAAATCAGTTTACAGACTTCTTATTACAAGTCAGTTCTGTTTTTGATAGGATCAGGCATGGTGGCTATTGAATATGCTAGGAGAAAACAACTGAAGATTCCACTTGTTTATGTACAACAATTCTCTAGGTAACTTGTATTATTGATCTACCACTTTCAATTGGAAATGGTTGAAGACAGCAGCAAATAATCAAATGGGTATCCTGCTTGTTTGTTTTAGGTCTATTTCAAAGGATATTTTCCCCCCTACCTTCTGGAGCCATTTATGTCTTTTCTTTTTGAGAAAGTTCCTTAAAAGAAGACTGAGGTTTTATAGAAGCTAAGGGAAAGAGATCACATGTTTTCCTGGAATTCCTTCTATAACGGGACAACTGCTGTCTATTTGGTTGTGATACTCTTTTGTGATTGAGAGGGATCTTAAAAATCATATTTTGCTACTAATATAAATTATACATGATACATTACCTTGTTCCTTTTCAGAGCATAGGACTTTTGTAAGATTTAAATGTTGTCTAAGAAAAGCCATATTTCAATCTGGCAATTTTTATTTACTCTATATCCAATATTTATAATAGGTATCTCAATATCTCAGTTTGATTATAGAATCCTTACTCTTGAGTTGTAAGAACAATCAATTTTATGCATCAAAGCTTTCTAACTTTTAACAAAACTTGGTCTTAAAATTATTTTTAACCCTGAGCTATTTCTGTGAGATACACTGTCAAGATTAGGTAAACTGGAACTGCTGATAATATCTTATTTTCTTCTTTTGAAAGACTCCACTCCCCCAATAGAAGTTGCATAACACGTATTGTATTATGACGCTATTGTATATCTAAGAAAAATTGAAGCAACATACACAGGCCCAAACACAGTTATTCTTTCTGAAGAATTTGCTGAGATTGCTGAGATTGCTGATTGAAGTCTTCTTAACAGCTATAACTCTTTCAAAACTATATAGTTTTCAGTGCTCTGAAAGGTATTATTAACATATAGCATCCCCTCGTACACATGTCTTTCAGCATAGTAGACAACTTGGTGCTTTCCAGATATTGTGTTTTATATCTCCCAACCATTTCAGTATATCCAAAGGCAAGGATTTGTGAACTGTAATCCAAATATCTGGAAAGTCTAAGCTTTTTCAGAAACTAAAGTTAAGCAGTCTTCTGCCATGTATCCTAAATAAGAGAAATGTGTAGTCCACCGGGTAATGCAAAAAACTATTATTTTTAAGCAAGTTGTAATTCATTAGTTCATTAGCTGAGTTGTCCAAAATATTGCATGTTCTAGATCATATTCTGTATGACAGCATACTGAATTCTATTGAGTACAATTTCTGATTAAAATAGAAATTTTAACAACAAGCTATTGCCTAATCTGTGAGGCATTCAGAGTAGCAGAAGGCTTTTGTCCACTTCTCAGAACCAACAGCTGTGGAGAAAATTAGTTTGTAATGTATCCATTTTAAATATAAGGAATTAAAGACTGAAGAGTACATAGAAATGTATATGAATCTGATGTACCTGTCTTTCTCATACTGATCTTTCTCATTATTTTATTACTCTTACAAGACCATAACTCCAAAAGTGCAGACATTCCATCCTTAAAGGGAAAGGGATTTGGAAAAAAAAAGAACAAACATTAAATCTGAATTAATAATAAGTGAGTCAAATTCTAACCACCCTTACTTTCAGTGTCGAGGAATCACATCTGGGCTCATGCTGACAAACTGTCTCTTCCTCCCATCAGTGTTTGAATTAACTAATTAATATACGTATATGTATATACCACGAGAAGGTTCAGTTACATGACCCAGTGCAATAATCTGATAGCCCTTTCTCCTAGACTTAGAAAGGTTGAGTTTTAGTAATCTTTTTTTTTTTGAGAGAGAGAGCTTTGAATCATTTCTTCTTCTATCCCTCAAAGCATAGCAAGCAAGCAAGAAAGAAGGAGCAGTGATGTGGGTGTGTATACATGTATATAAAACAGGTGGGGGGAGAGGAAGAGGGACAAGAAAGAAATGAGGCAATTATGTTAACTGGATTTGTCCTAAATAAAATGTTCTTTAAAAGTGTGCATGGAGGCAGAGGGGAGGGTGAAAGAGTAAAACCAACCTATAACTTCCCCTTTATCCCGATGCCTTCCTGAGCAATTTGTCCTTCAAAGTTTATCATGTATAACATTAATGAGCCTTGGCAAATCTTAGCCCTGGTTGCAGCTGTACACTGAAAGTTTTCATCATCAATGAAATTAAACAACACCCGCCACAAAAGCCTGCCCAGCCAGCTTCTTTATTCTCTCGCTCTTCTCTGCTCTTTGCTGTGCACAACGTAACGACCTTTTGTTATACCACAGGGTGCAGATCCAAAGTATTGCTGAAGCATTGCAGCGCCTGCCTCAGGGGTACAATATTAGCGGTATGAAGGCCAAAGAATGCTATTTTTAGTTGAACAGTTTGGCAGATGGAGGCAGGAATACTCTTATATCTGAAGGTTGAGGGTTTGAACCATTAATTTTGATAATGTATTTAACCCTGGGAACAATCAGAAACTGTAACTCTAAGGTTACAATGCTTTTGACCTTTACAGAACAGAGGGCACTCGGTACAGTAAACAATATATTACATTTCTACTTATTCTAATTCTCTCACACATATAAATTTCAGGACAGGGCTGACATTTGCTTTCCTCAGCTATTTTCGTGCAGGCCCTTAAAGTAAGTAGAAAAGAATGTGCAGGAGAGAGGCCGCTGTAATGTGACAGTCATGTAAATATGGCCTTTAAATAGCTAAGGCATTAAATGTAGCCTTTTATGAAGAAATATTATTCTCAAGAACCAGCATCTCATTTGTTCCTCCCTTCCCCCCACCCCCCCACTCCCACCCCGTGGAAAAGTTGGTATATGAGCCATGTCTCTTTAGGCATTTCCTGTATATTGCTGCAAGCTTAAAGCGAATTTTATTGGGGCTAATGCTATGCAATAGGCTATCCTAGAGAAAAAGCAATTTGGATTTGGCTGCAGCCGTTCATTGTATAAATGGGTCATACCTGTTTGTGGCTTTGTGAAATGGGACACACTCCACCCCAGCAAATACAGCAGTTAGATATCACACAGCTTAAGTATTCCTAATTAAAGTATCTCCATGTGTCAGCATATTGGTAATGTTTTTATTTTAATCCATTTATTTTGTTTATGAAACACTGACATATGTTTAGATTGTGAAATATATGAGCCTTAAAAATCACTTTATTGAAGAAAATTAATTCCTACAATGCTGTCTGGGTAATGTGTTCACTCACCCAGTCAGTCACTGGCGGGCCTGCCACTCTTAATGTTGCTTAGACACACTTTAACAGTTTTATCTGACATAACATTTCTCTGATGCAGCCAGCAATAATAATTTCCCTCCACAAATACTAAACGGGTTTCCTTTATTTTTATTTGCAATCCAGTAAAGAATTGGGGTTTAGGGAGAAAGCGGGGAAAAAGAGATGGGAAGACTGCGCAAAAGATTCAAGTAAGACCAATCAAAATTAAAACCAGCTTCCTACCTTTTCAGAGTTTGACACTGCAATTTGTTTTTCAGCAGGTAGGTTTTCAGGTCAATACTGTGAGTGACTGACTGTCAGTGGGAATTCCACCAAGACAAGTAATTTCACTTAGAGTATTAGTGACAGATTGCTCACTTCTTCGTATCACTAGAGAAAATAAACTTAATATTGTTACAGGCACATTTTCTGTCTTCATTAGCCTTATAGAAACATTCTGCCTTGTACGTTGTTTCTTTCAAACCCCCCCCCCCATGAGCCTATTTTTCTATTATTTTAAACCAAATATTCCTGCTTATCATATCTCTGTTAAAGTGAATATTTTTGCCAAGATTACCACTGTAAAAGACAGTCTGCTTGAATAAGCCTGTCCAAGTCAAATACAATTTCAAGTAGATTTGTTTCAGAAATGTACAGTGTAGTTCAGAGAGAATTTGCAGAATATTTCATTTTTGAATGATAATCTCTTTGGACTCAGTCCGGCGAAAGTGACTTAGCTGTGAGTCACTTAAGTTTCATTTGGCTTCGGTGGGTCTATCTTTGATTTAGATCATTGACATCAGTGAGAGTTAGAGGTGGGACTGGTTTTTCAAGGCCACCAGCACAGTGATTTTTTCCAAATGTAACTTGGGGATATTTCTTGCCCCTATACTTGTACATTCAGCTGCAGTGGAGATAATCAGAATCAAGGTAAAAGCTTAACTGTGTTTGAGTAGGAGAAGATGGAGAAAGGAGTTGTAATAAGAAGCTGGAATAAGCCTGAGTTAAGTCCTGAGTTTGTTTCTTTTTCCTTCCTTCCTTCCCTCCTTCCCTCCTTCCTTCCTTCCATCCATCCATTCATCCACTGTAATTTATATAGCCACACATCTCTGCTGGGTTCCAAAAAACCAAGAGAGACATGCTGAGTTCTTCTAAACAGTTGCCTTTATTGTTCCTTACCTACAGACAGAAATCTTTTCAAATTAAAGCAAACTAATTGCATAATTAAATTTATTTATTTATTTATTTATTTATTTATTTATTTATTTATTTATTTATTTATTTATTTATTTATTTATTT